>JARQOC010000003.1:120162735-120314124 GCA_033576535.1 Allobates femoralis
CTATGAGCTGGTAAAAGAGGTGACATCTATGAATATAAACGTATCTTTGACAAACCACTGTCTTTCTCTCATTGTATTATTTTACATATTTGCCTTAACTCTGAATCATTACTCGATCTCTGGCTTGTTTCTAAACTTTTTCTTTGAATCTCTATACATATATGACTGAACTCACAGAGCTTCTCCCTGATTCATGCTGCTTATGATTCAGGTATCATTGATCACATGATGATACATCTAAAGAATCCTCAATCCGATATCGAGCATATAAATGTTGTACAGCAATAAGACCTTTTTAATTCAGTCTCAAATAATCTTCAAGTATTTCTTTCCATTGCAGCAATCACTAAACATGATCCATTTGATCATTTCCAGTCTTCTGCTGACTCATATAAGCAAACAGCAAAAATCACCAATTGTCAGGTCTTTCATACAACAGACCCCAACAGTCAAAGGAACTGCCCAAGGATCTCAGAGACAGAATAGAATTTCTGCATTACTCAAGTTTCCTAAGAGCACAGTGGCCTCCATATTCCTTAAATAGCAGACGTTTGGGACCACCAGAAGTCTTCCTAGACCTGGCCATCCAGCCATACTGAGCAATCATGGGAGAAGTGCCTGGGTGAGAGAGGTAAAAAAGAACCCCAAGATCACTGTGGCTGAGCTCCAGAGATGCAGTAGGGAGATGGGAGAAGGTTCCACAAAGTCAACTATCACTGCAGCCCTCCACCAGTCAGGTCTTTATGGCAGAGTAGCCTGATGGAAACCTCTCCTCAGTGCAAGACATATGAAAGCCCACTTAAATTAGTTTGAAAAAAAAATACATGAAGAACTCTAATGTAAACAATCTCCCAGCGAAATGAGTCAGTTGAATGAAAAGTGCAATTTTTTATTAAATAAACAATGTGTAGTACAAGGGGTGGGGGTAAGGTTAGAAAAAACAGCATTGATACATGGATATTTAAAAATAATTGTACATGTATATTACTTCACATGCTCATATATATACCGTATTTTTCGCTTTTTAAGACGCACTTTTGTTTCCCACAAACATTGGGGGTAAACGGGGGTACGTCTTAAAAAGAGAATGTAAAAAAAAAAATGTAAAATTTAAAATTACACATTACCGGGCCCGGGGGGTGCGGGTGCCAAGTGGGGGTGCTGGGGGCAGGTTCCGGAGGGTGAGGGGCACGGGTGTATGGCCGTAGATGCGGGGGAGTACCGGCAGCAGTGAGCGCTGGGCGCCGCCATGTTTTTTTGTGGGCGGCTGCATTTAATATGTGCAGCCGGCCAGTAGAGGTAGACACTGCAAATAGGCCGCGGGTCTCCTCTATGGCCGCGGCCATTTTGTTGAAGTCTGTGCTGCCTGCTACACATAGTGAATGCAGCCGCCCAGAAAAAAACATGGCGGCGCCCAGCGCTCGCTGCCGCCGGTACATCTCTACTGCTCTGGTCCTACACCTGTGCCCCTCACCCTCCGGAACCTGCCATCGGCACCCCTGCTCAGCAGACGCAATTCCACCATTGGTAAGGCCATATATAGGGAATGGGGGCATATAAAAAAGATGGGGGCACTTAACAGGATGAAGGCATATATATACATGAGGTGGATGGGGTTGGGGATGGGGGCATATACATAGGATGGGCGGACATATTTTCAGGATAGGGCATATGTACAGGATGGGGAACATTTAGATAATATGGGGGAATGTATATTCCAGGATGGGGGTATATATACAGGATTTGGGACCATATTTACAGGATGGGGACATGTGTGCCATAATGAGGGTATATATACCAGGATGGGGGGGGCATATGTACCAGGATGGGGACATATATTGTATACAGGATGATGACATCTATACCAGGATGAGCGATATATGTAGCAGGATGGGGGCATATATACAGGATGGTGACATGTATGCCAGGATAAGGGACGTATATACCAGAATGGGGGGACATATATACCGGGATACCAGGATGGGGGGGTTTATGTACCAGGATGAGGGACATTTATACTGATTATAAGACAGACACTGGCATTATAAGACGGACCCCATTTAACATTAAAAATTATTTTTTTTCTCTTTTCCTTCACCAAATTTGGGGGTGCGTCTTATAATCAGGTGCGTCTTATAAAGCGAAAAATACGGTATATATATATTTTTTTCTCCTTTTGTAATATCAATATACATATACACAATATAAAGTATAGAATGAATATATTATAATTCAATAGCTCTTCATATATAAAAAAGGTATCTATCCACCCCAAAACTAAGAGTTTTTTTTATATATAATTATATATTGCACTAGCCCACATCAAAAATAGGGATATAATATATTAAATATATGACTGTTATGGATCAAACAATTGTGAAGAGAATAATGAGAAATTAATATTATGCACACCAAATGGCGTAGATCCTATGTAGCCACAACATGGAATTCTAAATGGATTTTGTTGAATCAGCACTGTGTGCAAAATCAATCAGTAGTATCGTCTAATGTGATCTGTCTGTGTAATATAAAATATAGATAGATGTCTTAGTGATGTAGATCAAGTCAAAAATTGGCTACTACGAGAAATATTAGTTCTAATATGACCCCTTGATGATAGTTCAATATCTCAATATCTATTTTGAATCCACTGTATGGATCCACTGTTGTATGCCAACTCTCCGGGCTGAGCGGGCGCTTCCCTGACGGGCCGGTCCGCCTATCAGTTAGGCGTTTCTATGGAGAGCGTGCTGCGGGTCAGCTGACCTGCAGAAATGCCTCTCCATGACGCCTCTGATAACGCAGGGCTGGGCGTTACGATAGGGTTAAAGTGTCCGCCGCCATGACAACGAGAGCGGCATCTGATTGGTCCTCTTCACTATTTTAATCCCACCTCTTCTCTTTCACTCACAAACCCTCAGACGAAGGTGAATTACCGAAATGCGCATAAGGGTGCACGCTTGATACAGGAGCTGATATACACAGGTACTGAATTGAATATCATGTAAAACTCTATACTATAAAAGCTGTATGTTTAGGTGATCTGGATATATAAAACCTTGGCACTATCCCTCTAAAATAGCCCCTTTGATATGGGATACCTATATATGTTTAATGAAATCTTGGGCTGCTAGGAGTAAAACGTTGGTTGACTCTAATTGTAGCACTGAGAGGGCGTAGGCAGTACTGCTGATTGATCCTGCACATAGTGGTGATCTAAAAAGTCCATTTGGACATTCCATATTGTAGCCACCCTTGGTTGGTTCTAATTGTTGCACTGAGATGGTGATACTACTGATTGATTTTGCACACATTGCTGATTCAGCAAAATCCATTTAGACTTCCATGTTGTGGCTACATAAGATCTACGCCATTTGGTGTGCATAATATTAATTTATCTTTATTCTCTTCACAATTGTTTGATCCATAACAGACATATATTTAATATATTATATCCCTATTTTTGATGTGGGCTAGTGCAATATATAATTATATATAAAAAAAACTCTTATGGTGGGTTTACACACACCAATTTATCTGTTCAATCTCTGAACCAATCTCTGGTTGCAGTGAAATCATGGATACATTGCTCCATGTTGTACACAGCCACAAAATGGAGCAATGTATCCATGATTTCACTACAACCAGAGATTGGTTCAGAGATTGAACAGATAAATTGGTGTGTGTAAAACCCACCATTAGTTGTGGGGTGGATAGATACCTTTTTTATATATGAAGAGCTATTGAATTATAATATATTCATTCTATACTTTATATTGTGTATATGTATTGATATTACAAAAGGAGAAATATATATATATATGTATATATATATATATAGACATATATATAAGCATGTGAAGTAATATACATGTACAATTATTTTTAAATATCCATGTATCAATGCTGGTTTTTCTAACCTTACCCCCACCCCTTGTACTGCACATTGTTTTCATACAACTGACCGTATGATTGCGTTTTTTTCTCTCATTTTGCTGGGAGATTGTTTAAATTCTCATTTATGCGATGGGTCATCTTTATTGGATGTCTATATCTATTCCAATTCCTCTTTGTATATACAGTAAAAGTCAGTATGGTATAAATACGGTAATAACTAAGATGGGTTGGATACAAAAACTGTGGTGTTGTTTAATGAAGAACTCTAAGACTATGAGAAATAAGGTTCTCTGGTCTGATGAGACGAAGATAGTACTTTTTATTGATAATTCTAAGCGGTATGTGTGGAGAAAACCAGGCACTGCTCATCACCTGCCCTATACAATCCCAATAGTGAAACATGGTGGTGGCAGCATCATGCAATGGGGTGTTTTTCAGCTGCAGGGACAAGACGACTGGGTGCAATTGAAGGAAACATGAATACGGTCAAGTGCAGAGATATCCTGGATAAAAACCTCTTCCAGAGTGCTGTGGACCTCAGACTTTGCCAAATGTTCACCATCCAACAAGACAATGACCCTAAGCACACAGCGAAAATAACAAAGGAGTGGCTTCAGAACAGCTCTGTGACCATTCTAGACATGCCCAGCCAGAGCACTGACCTAATCCCAATTGAGCATCTCTGGAGAGACCTGAAAATGGCTGTCCACCAACGGTTAACCATCCTACCTGATGGAACTGGAGAGGATCTGCAAGGAAGAATGGCAGAGAATCCCCAAATCCAGGTGTAAAAAACTTGATGCATCATTCCCAAGAATACTCATGACTGTACTAACTCAAATGGCCACTTTACACGCGTCTACATTTCTAGCTTATCCACAGGTAACTTACTGATTGCAGTGAAATCATGGAGAGATTATTCCATTTGTACACAGCAACAAGATAGAACTATGTCTCCATGATTTCACTGCAGCCAGTAAGTTACCTGTGGATAATCTAGAAATGTAGGCGCGTGTAAAGTGGCCAAAAAGGTGCTTCAACTCAATACTGAGCAAAGGGTCTAAATACTTATGACCATTGTGATATTTCAGTTTTTAATTTTTAATAAATGTGCACAAATATTTACATTTCTGTTTTTTTCAGTCAAGGTGGGGTGCAGACTGCACATTAATGAGAAAAAAAGGAACTTTTTTGAATTTACTAAATGGCTGCAATGAAACAAAGAGTGAAAAATGTAAAGGGGTCTGAATACTTTTCGTACCCGATGTATTATTATTGCCCTGCTAGTTAAAAATCTTACCTTGAATAAGTGTTAAGTTTTTTAATGTAATTGACTGTTCCCAGTCTTTTAATTTCAGGTCATTTGTGACTTGATTCAGTATTTTCACTTCCTCTTTCATTTCTTGTTCCAGCAGTATATATTTCTCTTTTACATCAGTAATATCTATGGAAGCATTCTGAAAATATGTGAACTGTTGCCCAATTTCCTTAAAAAAAACGACAGTTGAAAAGTTTAAAAACAGTAAGAATTATTTGTAAATGTTTGAACAAAGCATGTGATTTTTGTTAAGTTTTTAGTAAAAATTTTTAAATGAAATATTTGCACAAATATGGCACGTCTTAGTCTAATGTAGAGTTTTCGTGTGTGCTTTTTTATGCAATTTTCCTTACAGATTTTCCAAAATCTGCAAGGGGAAACCCATGCCAACAAAGTCTATGGGATTTCTGACGTGCTGTGCTCACCTTTAAGTTTTTTTCCTTGCAGATTTTGGTGCAGAAAAAAGCCCAAAATGTCCATTATCTCTGTGTTTTTCTCATGCCCGGGCTTTTACTAATACTAAAAGCAGACGACAGTTGGTGCTCACAAAGTTCTGTAGAGTATTGTAACTGTCTTTTCAGGATAAATTGCAGCAGAACGTCTGTTCCTGTGTCGGCCTTCAGCTCCTCCTCTTACATATAATATTAAAATCACCAACTGTCATCTTCTATCTCAGTAATTGGGAAATCTGTCCTCCCTAAGTACAGTTGAAGCTGTTGTTTAGCTTCATGTGTATTTTTGATTTATGAAATAAAAAGTAAAACGTTGGTTATCCTTTAAGCTAATCATGAAGAATTGTATCTGAGGGATTAGTTTCCTTTAGCATGGAGCCAATTTTAGGAAATCGATGACTTTTTACATTTTATTTGGTGCAAGATGTAAATCCTGCAATATTTCCAACTTTGCAGTGTAATAATTATTAAACCAATATTGTTCAATCTATTTTACATTGCTTTAGTATCCAAAATGAAAAAAATAAACTTTGCAAATAATCTTCATTTGAAAAATCCTACCATGTTTTGCCTACAGCTCCTATTAAAGTAATGTGTTCCCATGGTTACAGACTACAATCAATCCCTGTGTAGTCGGATCCTGTAGCAGTACTCTTTTCCATCTGTGTGCTAGCTTTTGTTAACCTACCAATGGTGCATTAGCAAGACGTAGAGGACAGATGCATAATATTATAGGATCAGGCTACATACACTTTGTAAAAATACCACAATTTCCAACAATTAAAAGGGAATGTTCCCTGACATTAAATAGCTCCAAAATATAGATATATTATGTACACACAAAGGGGAAAAGGTAAATCACCAAAACAAGAAGCTCAGCAGAATGATAAAAAATAACATTTATTGAAGCAATATTTTGAAATACGAATATTAAAAAGGAGAAGGAAATTACACAGAAAATGAGGAACCCAACAAGGAGTCAAAGAACATACTAAGAGAAGTATAAATTAGACAATGAGGTAGAACACTATAAATGAATAAGAAGTGCAATAAATAAATATCCTAGTACCAATTCATAAAATAAATGTGATGACAATTGGTAATAGAAAAATGTATAAAAGCACAGTTGCCTAAAAAAAATGCAAAAAAAAAAAAAGAGTATCCTGCAATAAATGACAATAAATCTGGTAAAAATTAATAAAGATTAATAGAAACATTACATAAAGTGCTGTAAGTATAGAAGGTATAGAAAGAATATCATATATGGCTTAAGTGTTGGCAATAACAGATATACATGAAAATAAAAACATGCTCACAAAGGGGCAGAATGCACAGTACAAATAACGATGAACACATCAATAGGTGGGTGAAGAAGCAAGGGCGAAACGCACATCAGGATAGGGTCCTGTTTGAGGCCAACTACAACAGACTACACTTTTGAGGTAGTCATCGCTATTTGCACATGCACTTTGCACCTTTGTGTGACGTTTTTTAGGCAACTGTGCATTTTATGAATTTTTCTATTATTAATTGTCATCACATATTTTTTATGAATTGGTGCTAGGATATATATTTATTGCACCTTTAATTCATTAGTAGTATTCTATCTCATTGTCTGTCTATTCGTCTGATTTATACTTCCCTTAGGCCAGCTTCACACTGCGTGTGTGATCCGATCTGTGGCTGTCCGCTTGAGGCAGACAGCCGTGGACCGGATCAGCACACAGGACTGGGGGGCTATTATGCCCTCCGATCCTGTGTGCAGCGGGCGCAGCTGCAGCCGCTGACAGGTCAGGACCGTGGGCGCCGCAGTCCTCACCTATCAGCAGCAGAACAGATCGGATCACACACGCGGTGTAAAGCCGGCCTTAGTATATTCTTTGGCTCCTTGTTTTCTGTGTAGTTTCCTTCTACTTTTACACATTTGTGTTTTAAAATATAGTTCTAATATATTTAATTTGTCAGCATTCTGCTGAGCTTCTTGATTTGGAGATTTATCTTTTCCCCTTTGTGATCACATATAAATAAACTTTGCAGTCTGTAAACATGGAGACACAGCTTGTAGCTGGAGACTGAAGCATTTCATTAAGAAAATCTAGAAAGCTTTTCTTTTACTTCTTCCATTACATACATTAATGCAATCATCATCGTTGAACAAAAAGATATGAGATATCGACATCATATATGTCAACCAATATGCAGCTTCCGATATTCCCATGGGAATGTCAAAACAGCTCTATTTTATGGTGTTTGTATTGTGTTTGCAATTAACATACCTCTTCTATTAAACTGAACTTTTCAGATATTGTTGTATTTATGTCATCCATTTTTACTTTGCTGTAGTCCAATGAAGCTGTTAGGATCTTGACTGAATTTTGCACAATTTGGACTTGATCTTCGTTATTTTTAGACTGCAGCTTGGTATTATTAATCATTTCATTTAGAGTTTTCAGTGCTTTTGAGTTTAGCAAGGTTTGTGCTTTACAATTTGAGAGGTTTTGTTGTAACTCATGTATGATCTGAGTGTAATCATGTGCGTTGTCTGTCCCTGTTTTTGTCTTATTTTTTTCAGCAACAAATTTTTCTTGGAATTCTCGTTGAGTTTGTTCACAAACAGTAGAATGCCCTACAAAGCAGGAGACAAACAAGCATATAACATACATTTCACACTTTACATTGTATAATCATGACTAAACGTCTTGAGATTGGCACAAATTTTGGTTTCCTGAAAATCACCTGCTTCAGTGTTTTTACATCCTTTAGGCTAGATTCACACTGCCGTTTTATGGAATCCGGAGAAATGCAGGTTTAACTTCCGGATTCTTCCAGAACTCCTCGAAACTGACAAACTGCATTCACCCGCACCTGTATTATCAATGATCCATGTCACGGATGAGTGACAATACTAGTGCAGGAGCATCCCGCTGCATAAGGGTTGTGTAACCTATTTCTGACAAATCCAAAAGTTAATGACATGCCCCTCATTTAAAACTGCCTTCTGGGCATGTGTGCACCAAAAACCCGGATCCGGCATCCGGATCCAGGGGAATCTGGAGTCTGCTGGATCCGCGTTACATAGAACCACATTTTGATTCAACCCGGAGCACCCCTGATCCGTGTGTTCATGGTTTTTTCACAGAGACCAAGTTTGCAACAAAATTCGTTTTTGGTCTCAGTGCAAAAACCATGCACACCCGGATCAGAGGAAAATGGGAAGAACTTGATGCAGATACAGCCAGATTCACACTGATGCCAAAAAACGACAGTGTGAAACCAGCCTCAATAAAATATTTCTAAGATTGCTCACGCCCATGATTACTGAAGCATTTCATATCTTTTTAAACTTTTATGGACAAGCAAAGGTTTAATATTTACTCATTGTTGACCTTTGTTTTTCAAGATTTCTGCAATGCCCCCTGACATGCTGGATATCAACATCTGGCCAAAGTCTATATTATTACAAACCATTCTTGTCTAAACAGTGCGGAAATTTATTAACAATTCTGTGTTTTTTTATTTATCATCTTTTCGAAGATTGATCAAAGGTTCTCAAAGGGGTTGAGATCTGGTGAGTTCCCTGACCATTGACATAGAATCAGAATGTTTTGTTCACTGAGCCACTTAGTTATCATTTCATCAGAGAAAATAACTTTACCCAGTCTTCTATAGTCTAATCCCTTGACTGTCTGCTAAGTAATTTTCTTTGATGAAGACTTTCTGAATTATCAATAGAATAAAAAGTAAGCACTACCAGGAGTCCTTTATCAAACCAAGAGTAAAGCCTCATGACACCATTCATGTGGGAAGGCTTTTCAACCAGGTCAGTGGACTCACACAATATTTTTTTTAAGAACACTGCCAAGAATAAAGATTGGTGTCTAATCATCCTCCAAAAGCAACTCTCCCAACAATACAGGAGCACTTTGGTTATGAACAATGCTTTTTCTAGCATGATCGAGACCATATTAGAAGGAAAATTCAATAACTAAGTAACTGAAGGAAAACCACTTTGAAAGTGCATGATCAAGAAACTATACAGATTTTAATACTATTGAGACATTGTGTTCAAATGACAAAAAGTGGATCTACAAGTTGAAATTTTGATGAGATCTAAGCACTGATTACATAAGAATGAGTTGTCATCAGTCAGGTGTTTTCCCAGAAGCTAAAATCCAGCAGACAGGGCAAAAGGCGGAAGTCTTAAAAAATGAGAGTCATCTCTGTAAATAATGAGTCTTTGCATAAACTTGATGAACTTATCAATAAAAGTGTAAAAACTTATGAAATTCTTATAATTGTAATTATGCAACCATAAAAACATCTAATGAAAAACACTTAAGCAGCAAACTTTGTGAAAAATAAAATATGTGCCAGTTACAAAACTTTTAGCTACAACATTATATACATAGTATATACATGATGTACACACGAAGCACTTAAAATAATCATGAATGAGTTGTCAGGACTATTGCCATGTAGCACTGAAGTCTTAAGCTTGAATCTCACCTAAGGCTGGCTTCACACAACGGTTTTTGCCTGTCCGTGTGGATCCTGTTTTTTGCAGTGCCACCCAGACAGGAACGGACAGGACAGGATGTGTGAAAAGTGGTGTTAAATATGGTCCCAGATCCTGTTTTTTACAGGATTAATTTTTGAACTGAAATGCAGAGAGAGCGAGAGAATTTCCTGTACAGATTTCTGCTTTCAGGACCATGGAAAGCAGTCTGAGTAGGTGCAATGCAAAAAAAATAGATCCGGTAAGCAATACTGTTTTTCACCAGATCTGTTGCCCATAGACTCCCATGTTAAGTGTGACGGACCGTGCCAGATTCGCTTCTGTCCGGTTTTGTCCACATTTTTCCCCGGAGCCCAAAAAGGGTGCAGTCTCCGATTTTGGGGATGATGAAAACAGACAAAAACAAATCCGGCATAGAATACACAAAAGTGGATGGCCATATAGGACCAATCCGGCACCATAGGGATACAGGGGAGGCAAAACTGGATCCTGTTCTGTCCTGTTAAAACTGGACAGTACAGGATTCTAAAAACTGTGGTTTGAAGCCTGCCTAAGGCACCAGCTACACGAGTTTGCATGTAGTTATCATATCTTAATTGGATTCAATTCAGGTGTCAATGTTTACAAACTCATCAATAGAAATAAAATGGAGGCATACCCTTTGGAAAATGTCCGTAGTGCAGCCTCAGGCTTGATCTTTAAGTGATCACACCTTTGCATAAAAGTAATTTTCATTTAAAACAAGTATCTTATACAGTTATGGCTGAAAGTGTTGGCACCCTCGAAATTGTTCCAGAAAGTGAAATATTTCTCAAAGAAAATTATTGTAATTTCACTTGCTTTGTTATATACATGTTTATTTCCTTTTTGTGTCCATAATTTCACACAAAATACCAAAAATCAGACAAAATTGTTGGCACTCTCAGTTTAATATTTGGTTGCACACCCTTTGGAATAAATAACTGAAATCAAACACTTCCTATAGCCATCAACAAGCTTCTTACACCTCTCAACTGGAATATGGGACCACTCATCTGTTCCAAACTGCCTCAGGTCTCTCATACTTGAAGGGTGTCTTCTACCAACAGCAATTTTAAAATCTCTCCATACATGTTCAATGAGATTTAGATCTGGACTGGCCAATTCAGAACTCCAAACAGTAGAATGATGTCCTTTATCAAACAGCTTTATCTTGGTCTCATCTGTCCACAAGACTCTTTCCCTGAAAAAGTTTGGCTTACTTACAGACATATTGGCAAACTGTGTTCTATCTTTTTATGCCTCTGGGTCAGCAGTGGTGTCCTCCTCGGTCTCCTGCCGTAGCGTCTAATGTCAGCAGATAGGCTGACACTGATGTACCCTGAGCCTGAGGACAGCTTGAATTTCTTTGGAACTTGATTGGGGTTAATTATCTACTATCCAGACTATCCTCCGTTGCAACCTTTCATCAGTTTTCTCTGCCGTTCTCATCCAGGAAAAATAGATACAGTGCCATGGTGTGTAAACTTCTTGATTATATTGCACATCAAGATCTCAAGAGATTGACTTGTAACCTTGAGATTGTTGATATTTTTCAACAATTTTGGTCCTCAAGTTCTCAAACAGTTCTCTTATCCTCTCTCTGTTCTCCATCCTAAGTGTGGCACAGTCAGTCAACTTCTCCCCTTTTTATCTTGTTTCAGTTGTGATTTTTAGATTGCCCACACCTGTTTCTTGCCAGAGTTAATTTTGAATGAGCATCACATGCTTGAAACAAGGTTGATTACCCACAATTTTGGAAAGGTGCCAACAATTTTGCCCAACCATTTTTGGGGTTTTGTTTGAAATTCTGTTGCCTTGTTACAATATACAAAAAATAAATAAATCCAATATACAAAGAAGAAATAAACATGTGTATAACAAAACATGTGTAATTGCAGTAATTTTCTTGGAGAAATACTTCATTTTCTGGAAGAATGTCAAGGGTTCCAACGCTTTAGTCCATGACTGTATAAACATTTACTTTTACATCTCCTTAATCAATGCTTTAATTACGTTATATGATACAATACCTTGTAGTTTAATAGTGAAGATAAGGAGGCCTAGGACAATAATATACAGTATTACAATAGCCACAATGGCAATCTTCAGTTTCTTTTCATTACTTTTCATTTTGTCACCTAAAAAAATAAGGATGCTATTTCATTTTCTATTTAGTAACATTAAAAAAATCTAAATATTAAAGGTTGTTTCAGCAAAATAAACTTCCTTCCGCCTTCCATGTGCTTTCAGTTCTATTAGTATGGTAAAATAGAAAGATGCCACTACACTGGTATGCATTTATCTACATGGCCACATATAGTATAGTGAGCAGAAAGGATCACATAACTTTTGCATTTGTTGTTTCATCTGTACTCTAGTTACATCATAAAAACACTTTATTTGATGTGTTTTTTGGTAGAAGAAGTAACACATGCTGCAATATCTAATTCATAATATATGTTTCTATCAACATTAAATTGGACTTTGATTGGATGCATAGTTGAGATCTTGTTTTGATCCAGTTGCAAAAGTGAAAAAACTTATTTGTATAAAGTACTAAGTTGAAAACGCTGCATACTGTACCATCAACCATTCAATCATATATAATGACACTAGTGAATATATGAATAATACATGAATATTGAAAAATACTATAGTCACGATTCCCGATATCCAGTATATATATATATTATATAGTTTGATCATTTTTTTAAAGATCATAAGTAGCAGTAGGGGCCCTTGTTGACATTGTTTTATATAAGATGCACTAGTGTTGAATTCAGCTTACCCCTTAACAGTCATAGTGGTGCAACTGCAGGCACCCAACTAAACTTTCTGTGATACAGTGATCAAAACTTCAGTTGTATTAGTTGTGGTGAGACTTCAGCACCTACAATTTTTCCATGTTAGGCTTCCCATTAAAAGATCAAGTGGAAATCTTGGATAAGCAATAATGTAAATGAAAACATAGCAAAGTAATAGCACAATCAATTAATAGAATCCAAGTTAACTTTAAAGCATTGTAATGAGCTTTAATTAAAGTGATTGCCTTTTAAAAAGAGGCAGCATCTCTAAGGCTGGTTTCACACTGCAGTTTTTTCCTGATCAGGGTTCAACAGCTTTGTGTGCCAAAACCAGGAAAGGAGCTTGCAGAGAAAAACTATAATTGAAAGATTGACACCTGTTCTGAGTTTTGGAGACATTCCTGGTTTTGACGCTCAAACCGGATGGAACCTGATCAGGGAAAAAACTGCAGTGTGAAACCAACCTAACTTCCGGTAATCAGCTGATACTGTGTGAAAAAGCACTACAAGGCCATAGATTTTAAAAACACTAGAGGGACTTGTTGCATTATAATCAATGAATGCATGGACAGGTGAGGTACACCAGGAGCTCTCTATTTTGGCTAGCTAAATCTAAGAGGAATAATATGTTAGGATAGGTACGACTCGAGTACCTGAGTATAATGGAAATCAATGGAGAACTTGAGCATTTTTCCGGTAATTCTTCCAAAAAAATGCTTGAGTTCTCCATTGACTTCCATTATGCTCGGGCACTCGAGTTGCGCCCATCCAAGCATCCAACAGCTCATTACGAACACCTGAGCATGGTAGAGCTCGCTCATCACCAGTATACACCAGGAGTTCTCTGTTTTGGCTCATAATTAAATCTAAGGGGAACAATATTCCTAGTAGGGCATATTTAAAGGGGTTTTATTCATGGAACATCATATTTAACAAGTAACAATTAGCAATGAGTGATCTCTACTATACTCATATGCTTGGTACTAATAACAAGCAGTTGGATGCTCGGATAGGTGTGACTCGAGTACCTGAGTATAATGGAAATCAATGGGAACTTGAGCATTTTTCCGGGAACTCTTCCAGAAAAATGCTTGAGTTCTCTATTGACTTCCATTATACTCAGGCACTCGAGTTGTGCCCATCCGAGCATCCAACTTCTCATCATGAGCACCCGAGCATGGTAGAGCTCGCTCATCACTAATATTAAAAATAATGTCAGAATTTTTATACAAGGTTATAATTCATTTTTAAGTCATACAGTAAAAATAGTAGAAAAATTTAAGGAGAGAACTGAATTCCAAATTGTTCCACTTTATACAAGTTCTACCTAACAGAAGACCACCAAAGATGCATATCTACCATACATATAGCCTGGACTAGATGACCAACATAGAGGGAACAAGGGGACATATCCCATGTACTTGTTATACATCCATTTAAAATTATTTCCCTGGGAGTAATACATCTAGATAAGCAAGAAGTTAAAATAATCCTAGTGATAATAAACAATTATGATTAGCTATGATATAAACAGCAATAAAACAAGATAAAAATGGACAACCTGTTATTAAAGATTTTACTGACAGATCATCCAACTGTTTATAGTCTAGCTGTTCAAGACTGGTGGCATCCTCATCATTTCCAGATGATTTAGACCACCTTGCCATTTAGATCTGTGAAAAGGAAGAATAATCATTAAAAAAAAAAATAAATAAATAAATAAATGTAAAATGTGAATAATCAGCACTAACTTAAAAGGAAAATTAACAGAGAAAAAGATACATAGATGAGAGTGATACATGATAAATAGACAAATACATAGATACAGTAGATAGGATAGATAGATAGATAGATAAGATAAATAGATAGATAGATAATTAAAATTATCTCACCATTACATGAAATTACCAGAAATGTGAAGAAATTGAAGTATATTATGATAGATAGATAGATAGATAGATAGATAGATAGATAATTAAAATTCTCTCACCATTACATGAAATTACCAGAAATGTGAAGAAATTGAAGTATATTATGCAGCTGCTAGACTTTCGTTAGAAAACCAAATGTTCCTTGTGTCCCATGTTATAAGAAAAGGAGATGTTATGCAATATGGGGAAATGATGAGTCATTTTTTTTTTGCAGTTTTGAGTTTTTATTTTCTAAGGAAACATTCCTCACATTGCACTATGGCTACTAGGAACATGCAGTGTGCTTTCACACACATCTTGTATGTATTCTGTACATATAAGGTACTTGTTTAATCTAAGAAACCACAGTGATATTTTTTCAGATGTTTATAAAAAGTTTTATTTTTTTTTCCAAACCTTAGGTTACGTTCACACATTGCATTTTTTGCAATTTTTTTTATGCAATTAAAAACTGTTTATTTTACAGTATTATCAAATGCTATGAGATTTCAGAAATCTTAAGGAAGTGTTTGCTTTTTTTTTTCCTGACTGAATTGGAAAAATCTTTCTTTTTTTGCATGTCAATTCGTTCCACGTTCTTGCAGTGGTTTTTCAATATAGAAAACAATGACAAAGTATAAAAGCACTGCATAGAACACAACCATGCATTTTTATGTGCTTTTGCTGCTTTTTTTAGTGAATTAAACTAACTTTATAAAACATGTATTGACACAAGTGACAATTATCTTCAACACAAATGCTACCAAAAATGCTGCAAAACTACAGCAAAATCATGTTTTTTAAAGCAATTTTTATGCCAAGAGAGCAGATTTTGCTTACAAGAGGAAAAACAGCAAAAAAAGCAACGTGTGACCATCGCCTTATCTCTGGGCTATGTCTGGTAATATAGCATTAAGCATTACAGCTCAAAATTCTTCAAATAAATAAGGATGAGCTGAGTTGAAAATGAGACACAATTAAAGGGAATCTGTCAGCGGGTTTTTGCTACTTCATTTGATAGCAACATAGTGTAGGCAAGGAGATGCTGAATCTAATGATGTATCACATAGATTACTGGGTGCAACTGTTCTGACACTATCAAAGAATTGAGTTTAAAGAAAGTAGCTGAGCTGGGAGAGTTTCCCCTGCCCCCTGCCTCTAGTCCTGTAATGCTAATCACAGGGTAATAAACCCATTAGATTACTTAAGCAATAGCTCACACACAGATAAGAGAAGCACAGTTGCTTTTTGTTTTTTAACTCTTACAGCATGCTGTCCTCAGCATAGCATAATCTTGCTGACAGATTTCCCTTTAACGGGCAAGTCTGGCACTGTTGTCTGTTTTTGACAACAAAAAAATCCTGTTTGCTTAATTTTCTCATTTAGGTCAATGGGCTGTTTATAATAAGGTCAGTCTGGGCAACTGCTCATGGGTCTTGCCTCTGGGGTAAACACAGTCATATTGCCCTTATTTATAATGCACACTGGACCAAAATAAGGGGATTACCCCTGTAGAGTTTTATAAAAAAAAAGGTGGTGAGGCAGGAAGCCAGAATCTCTCCTCTATTATACAGTCATGGCCAAAAGTTTTGAGAATGACACCAAAATTATATTTTCACATGGTCTGCTGCCCTCTGGTTTTTATGTGTGTTTGTCTGATATTTATATCACATACAAAAATATAATTGCAATCATATTATGAGTACCAAAAGGTTATATTGACAGTTAGAATGAGTTAATGCAGAGTCAATTTGCCGTGTTGCCCTTCATCTACAAGGACTCTGCAATCTCCCTAGGCTATCTCTCATCAACTTCTGGACAACATCCATGACTGATTTTGTTACTAATTGTATAATTTGCTGTTTTGGTTGTCAGCCCTGCTATGACACTGACCCCAGAGTTCATTGTGATTAAGATCCTGGGAGTTTCCAGGCCAGGAGCACAAAATCTCTATGTTTTGTTCCTGAGCCATTTAGTTATTACACTTTGCCTTTATGCAAGGTGCTCCTCCATGCTGGTAAAGGCATTGTTGGGTGCAAACTGCTCTTGGACGGTTGGAGAGATTGCTCTGGAGGACATTTGCTACCATTCTTTATTCATGGCTGTGTTTTAGGTAAGACGTCCAGAGGACCGATCCCTGGCCTGAGAAGGCAATCCCACCACCATGAAGGTTTCAGGATGCTAACACAATTGGCATGAGACAAGACTGTGGTAGCACTCCCTCGGTTCTCCGAATACAGCGTTTTCCAGATGTCCAACACCACTCGAAAGGGGATTCACAGCAGAAATGGCTTTACCAGTCCTCAGGAGTCACTCCCTGTACCTTTTAGCGATATCAGTCGGTCCCCTGATGGTATATTCTGGGAAGGAACGGGGCTTCTTTGCAGCCTCCTTAAACCAGAGCCTTGCTAATATAGTCTCCGCCTCACAGGCGCTCAGAAGCACCCACCCAGCCTGCTGCATTCCGGTTCAAGCTCGTCACTGCTGGTACTCCGATCCCCACGCTGCAAACAGTTTTAAGATAGGTCCTGGCGCTTGCGGGTCTTCTTGGGCGCCCTGGAGCCTTTTGACAACATGGAAGCTCTCTCCTTGAAGTTCTCTGTGATGCGATAGATTGTTGACTGAGGTAAATCTTTCTAGCTGCGATACTCTTCCTGTTAGGCCATTTGTGCAGTGCAATGATGGCTGCACGTGTTTCTTTAAGATAACCAGGTAACTGAAGAGAGAACATGATACCAAGGCACCAGCCTCCTTTTAAGAGTTCCAGTGGTAGTCATTCTTACTTAATCATGACTTATTGACCCCAGCCTGTCCTCATCAACACCAACCTGGTTAATGGAACAACCACTAAAACCGATGTTACGCTGCTTTTAAGGCAGACTGCAATAGCTGAAATGTGTTTTGGAGGTTATCAATTTTTTTTAAAGGCAAATAATTGACTTTGAAGTAATTGCTGTTAAGCTGATCATCTTTATGACATTCTGGAGTATATGCAAATTGCCATTAGAAAAACTGAAGCAGTAGACTTTGTTAAAATTAATATTTGTATAATTCTCAAAACTTTTGGCCATGACTGTACACATCTTTACCAACATATTAAGTATGAGTATATATAATTGAACATATCAGCAGTGTGGCAGAAACCATTCCTAGCTACCTGTTCAGTGCCTTTTTTTATGCAGGTGATGCAATGATAACACAGGGCTGCAAAGGTAAAATTGTTTGTAAGTATGAGGTGAATTTTATATACTTGTGATTGCTGAAATTATTGGAAAATTCAATCATATACAGTTTTTTTACAAAACTTACTCGTAGACTTTTCTTGCACCATACTTTGACCTTTTGCACCTTAGTTGACCTTGCTTTGTGATTTTGGTGTCATTAGATTGGTTAGAAATTAATGGTTACTGTGCTGTTATTGTCTTCAATGGGCAGAGTAGATATTCTTTGTTTTTACTCATAAAATTTTTATTAAAGAACAATTTGTAACAGAAACAAAGCAAAATCATGCAGCCGAACTCCAGTAGAGGACAGGCCGCATAAACAATGACATATATGCAACAATGGGGGAAATAACATATAAACCAATAAGAAAGGAGTGGGGAGAGGGAGAGGGGAGGGGGAGGGGAGGGGGGAGGGGAGGGCAGTTGGGGAAGAGAAAGTAGAAGAGAGGCCTTCCTACACCTCTAGAGAGCACGGTGGCTCAAGTGGTTAGCACTGCAGCCTTTGCAGCACTGGGGTCTTGAAGTCCTGGGTTCAATTCCCACTAAGGACAACATCTGCAAGGAGTTTTTATGTTCTCCCCGTGTGGGTTTCCTTTGGGCACTCTGGTTTCCTCCCACATTGTAAAGGCATACTGATAGGATGTTTAGATTGTGAGCTCCAAGAGAGACAGCATTACTCATGTATGTAAAGTGCTATGGAATTAATAGTGCTATATAAATGAATAAATTATTATTATTATTATATGTCACTTAGGAAGATGTTAACGGATTAGTATATATCCTATCCATGGGCGTCATCTCATCAGGATTGGAGTGGCCATGGGGTGAGAGCCCAGATTTGCCATTTATTCAACGTAAAGTTATTGCCTTGTTTGTCCAGGGCCAGATAGTATTCCTGTTGGAATATCCAGTCTGTTTTTTGTATTACCTCTGTCAGGGTAGGGGGGGCATGAGACCTCCATTTGGCCGCCAGACACAGTCTGGCTGCAATTAAGATGTAGGAGATCGTTCCTCGAATGATCAGGGGAAGGTTCGTAATGCCTATATTTAAGTTTGCCAGTTGGGGGAACAAATCCACCTGTAACCCTGTAACAGAATGTATGAGGCTGTCTGTTAATATTCAGTAAGGAGAAATTTTGGGGCACATCCACCACATATGAGTCATGGTTCCTTTTTCTCCGCACTGCCTCCAGAAAAGTGGGGGTTGCCCCTTAACAAACTGTGAGATCCGGGCCTGGGTAATATACCAGCGGAGGTGTATTTTCTTGAGGTTTTCGATATGATTTATACACCTAGTTGCCTTTTTCACATCAGAAGTAGCAGCATGCCAGTCTTCTATGGAAGAGGAAAAACCAAAGTCAAGCTCCCATTTTTTCATATAATCCAGTTTGGTCTACTAGTGAATACTCACCAGAGCTTTATCTATATCTGACATGCCCCTGAAATTTCCTGGGTCCGATAGAATAAATTTTTGGATTCTAGGTTGAGTCTTGGTTCCCTCAGGCACTCCATGTAAGAACCTGATTTAATCAGGTGTCTCACCTGCAAAAACTGCAGGAATGTTGATCGACACTCAGGGTATTTGGTGCAGACGGTTTTAAAAGTAGGACATTTCTCTTCCACCAAGAGGTCATCTATTGTGTTAATCCCCGCTTCTTCCCAAGACCTCAAGTGTAAAGATGGAATCTGCAGCTGCAGAGCATTAACTGGGACAACATTTGCAGGAAACCTTGTCCAGTTACATGGCAACCCCTTCCAGTAAGAGAGCAAGGTCTGCATGGTGTCTAGGGGTGGGACCAGCAAGCTGATCGTAGTGACTCGGCGGCCAGCAACCACCGCAAGGAGCCGCGGATTGTTAAGGAAAATTCAATCTGGGTCCACCCCAGGTGATTAGGGGCGTGCCACCACAACTTAGCCTCCTCCAATATAATTGCCCTGTGGTAGTCTGGGAGTTTAGGTAGAACCATGCCTCCCTAATGTAGGGGCCAGTACATGACATTGCGAGCAACTCGAGGTTTTTTATTGGCCCATATGTATTCATTTAATAAGTTTTGTAATTTAAACAAATAATGTCTTCAGGACTCTAGAGGGACGCATCTGAAATAGTAAATAATTTTTGGTAGAAGGAGCATTTTTTGAACCTGCAATCTGGCCATCCACGATATTTTGTGTTGAGGGTGGGACGATATGTCTTTGGAAAGTCTAGCATATAAATTTCCAAAGTTTGTATGGGCTATTTGTTGTGAGGAACACAGCGTAATGCAAAGATAAGGGATCCCTCCACGCATCCATTTAAAGGGGAGTTCTCGAGTGAGATTATTGATTGTGGAGTCTGGTACATTTATAGGGAGGATGACCAACTTCACCGCATTCAATTTATAGTATGATCTAAGGGAGTACGTGTTTAGGACATTCATTATCATAGGGAGGGATTGAATTATATTAGTACAAGTAATAATGACATCATCGGCATAAAGACCAATGACATTATGTTTGTGACCTACTCTAATTCCTGTAATTTCCGGCTCCATGCGAATCTTTGCAGCCAAAGGCTCGATCACCAAGGGGAAAATCACCGGACAGCCCTGGCGAGTGCCGTTTGTGATTTGGAAGCCAGACGACAAGAACCCAGATGACAGGACCCTGGCATTGGGCTGGGAGTACAAAGATAGAACCGCCGAGAGGATGGGATCAACCAGGCCAAACCTCCTAAAGACCGCCTCCAGGTAGCCCCAGTGAACCCTGTCAAACGCTTTTTCTGCATCTAGTGACAGGAATAAACCCGGGGCACCTGCCATCTCAGCCACTTTTATCAGGTCCACCATTCTCCTGGATCTGTCCTTCGCCTGTCTGCCTGCCACAAAGATCACTTGGTCCGGATCCACCAGACCCGCACAACTTCCATTAATCTTTTAGCTAATAATTTTGCACAGATCTTAAGGTCACCATTCAGGAGGGAAATAGGTCTGTAGTTTTCAGGGGCATCTGGGGATTTACCCGGTTTAGACAATTGTCGCTTGTAAATTTAGTGGAGAAATTGAGCCCTCCCTCTGCCACTGACTAAACACCCTTGAGAGGAACGGAGCCAACAGTGCCCTAAAGGCGCGAAAATATTCATTGGGTAGTCCATCTGGCCCTGGGGCGGAATGGACTTTAGTAGTGCGTATTACTGGGCTTCTAGTGCTGTGAAAGGAAGATTCAGCCTTTCCAGCTGCGCCTCTGAGACCTTAGGGAGGCTCAGCACCCCCAAAAAGGTCTCATTAACTCCAGGGATGGCTGTGGTGTGGTAGGGTCATCTTTAAGGTTGTACAATTTAGAATAGAATTGTGCGAATATAGTCGCAATATCTACAAGGTTCTTTGCCATGCGTCCATTGCTGTCAATCATTTTTTCTATTGTGCTTTTGGCCTCTCTCTTTTTTATCCTTCATGCTAATATTGTTCCCGCTTTATCTCCAGGTTTGTAAAAAATATTTTTGGAACGACGTAGATATTTTTCATGTTGCATAAAAAGAAAAGATCTCAATTGTGTTCTAACCTCCGTTAAAAGGGCGCAACCTCTAGGAGGGGCTTTATTCAGTACCTCGAGTTGCTGCAATTGGAGAAGAAGGTCAGCCCTCTGTTTGTTATGCAATTTCTTTATCTGAGACGCTTTCTGCAGAAATATTCCCCTTATGTACGCCTTGTGGGAGGCCCAAAGAGTATCATCTGTTACAGCCCCGTTATCATTCAGGTGAAAAAACTCAGTGAGACGACCTTTAATCCCCTCTGAGACACCCCTCTCTGACAGCAACCCCTGGTTTAGTCTCCAAACACTTGGAGGGGGAGGGTGACTGCCCAGGGACAACTCAAGTGAGACCGAGGCATAATCGGACCATGTGATCAGTCCCATTTCTGCACAGACACAGGCCGAGAGTGACTTATCGTCCACCAGGAAATAATCTATCCTGGAGTATGACCTGTGAGAGAAGAAGGAGTAATCCCTCTCTGTGGTATGAAGGTAACGCCATATGTCATGAAGGTGAAATTCATGACATGTAGGTCCAAACGTTCGTCCCCTCCTCTTTGTCCTCAGAGAACAATCCAGTGAGCAGTCGGAAACAAGGTTAAAATCACTACACACAATTTTCAGGCCTTGGGCTTCCTCAACTACTTTCTCAAGGAAAGGTCGGATAAATTGCAGTTGAGCTTCATTTGGGCGCATTCAGCAGCAACAGTCATAACTACCCCTGAAAGAGAACAGGTTAAGATAATATATCTTCCCATCGGGTCGATTACCACATTCAACAATTGAAAGGATACAGAGTTTTTAAGTATACAAACTCCTGCCTTTTTCTTCGGGTGGTTAGCAAAAAACATGTTGGGGTATAACCGATGGTTGAATCTATAGTTATCCTCTTTGAGTAAATGCATCTCTTGGACACAAAGAATATCTGCTCTGGATTTAATCACTTTTCTCCAAAAGAAAGAATGTTTAACAGGAGAGTTTAACCCTCTCACATTAAATGAGACGACTTTCATAGACATTAGTACCTGAGAAAAACTTTGAAAGCCAGCAATAGCACTTTATAACCATAGGAAGGCCAATGGGTGGAGTAGAGTAAGAAGGGGAAAAGAAGGGGAAGGGAAGAGAGAAAAAGGGAAAAAACAAGTAACTTAACATGGTACGAGCATGTAAACATCATAAAAGGCCCAAGGCCTCTTAAGGGGGGCTACCCAATAAACTAGCCTCACGTGTCAACAGCATGGAATGGTCGCCCTGATTGATGGAAAATTCAGGGGATTGGACTAAAGTTCTCCAAACTGACACAGAGGTGGCAGTCACCCCTAGGGAGGTGTTCTTAAAAAGTCTCCGATAACGAGGTCCTACATCCGACCTGAAACTGCAATTCACTTAAAGCGATCAGCCAACCGTCTTCCATTCCACTGGTGAGACAGAGTTCTTTGCCCGGTTGCCAGACCTTGGAAGGGACTGCTCCGGATCCTGAGTCAGGTTACACGCCTAGAGAGCTTTCCCCAGCTGCCTGGGTGATTGGAAGGCCTGGTTTGATCCTCTGTATCTGAATTTAACTCTCACCGGGGAACCCCAGCTATACATTATTCCCCTGTCCTCAGGACCTTACAGTGAACGGCAAACTGCCTTCTCCTAGCTAGGGTCCCCGGTGAAAGATCTGGAATTACTGCCAGCTCTGAAAAGGGTGTAGGGAGGGATGGTTCCCTCCGCATAGCCTGCAGTACTAGATCTCTCACTTTAGGGTGGACAGGCATACCAGGACATACCTGGGCAAGGATTTATTTATGTGACCCAGTTTGGGGATCTGGTAATCTTTATATATGCCCAAGTCATTAGAGGGGGATTCAGGCAGTACCAGTTGTAGAAAGGAAAGGACTGTAGATTGCAGATCTTCTTCTCCTCCAGCTTCCACCATTCCTTTGATTCTCAAGTTGCCTGCCCGGGTTTTATCTTCCAAGTCCCAGATTCTAAGCTGCATTTGTTTAACCTCTCCCTCTATAGAGGCATAATCCTCAGCAAGTTCATTGTGGGCAGTGGCATATTCTGCCATTTTATTCTCTATGTGATGTGTCCCCTCACCCAGGGCCGCTATGTCTCCCCTCAGCTCCACTAGCAGCTCTCTAAAGTCCTCCTGGATCAATCTCCGTAGAGAGCTGAGAAGCCCTTTCAAAAACCGCTAAGTTACTGGGGCTTCCTCCTCCTCTCTGTCTGAGCGCTCTGTGGGGTGCGGGAAGCGCGAGAGGAGGCAGAAGGAGAGCGCAGAGGAGCCGGCGCCATTTTAACTACAGCGGCGGGAAGCTTCTCCGCTGCAAAGAGGTCGGTCACCTTTTTTGGTTCTCCCCTCTTCCTGGATGAAGCCCTCGGCATCTCTCCACGATCAGGCCGGTCACCGGGTGTTTCCTCAGGGTTCAGGTCAGCAAACCGCTGATAAATTGGCGCTAATACAGGGCCGGGTGCAGGAGCTCAGAGACTATGTGACCGGCCTCATCAGCTCCCAGGCCTTGCCCGCCAGAGTAGATATTCTTAACTGCGGCTTCCAAAGAGTGAGGTGGTGTCCATGACATCCAATCATAGCAAAGCTTCAATTTACTTCAGTGACATAATTAAAGCTGCACTGTGATATATTGTTATGTGCAGTAAATACTGATTTTTTTAGCCACAGTTCATAACAATAATAGTATAATAATAATAATAATAATAATAATAATACAAAAACATTAGATCCATAAATCTTATTTTAATTTACAATTTGACACTAATTATAGATGCATATATAGGGCACCAAAATCGGTGAATCAAAAACGCCACATGATAATTGAAAAACCGGAGAATCAGGAGTAATTTTGTTCAAAACAATCATTAAATTTTATTAAATATGCAACTGACAAACATGTCAAATATAAAATATGTAGACAAAGTATAACTTTTTCCACCTCACTGATGAAGTAATAAAGGGGTCCAACTGTGAAACGTACGTTGGGGGTATGTGTCGGCCCTATTTGTGGTACTTTAAACTTAGGATCTTTTTTTCCAATCTCCTTTAAGAATAGGCTTGCAATTTTACGACCATTACTTCATAGTGTTTTATAATGGTGCACTTCGCGCTAGTGGGATTGTGTTTATAGATGCCTATTTCTAATTGGGACATATATTTTGTCACTGCAGTGGGTCTCTTTGCTAGTATGAGGAGTGTATTAACCTGTTAGAGCCCTGTCATTAACACTGCAGTGTTTTCTTACAAGTATCTTCCTCCTGACTTGCACTAGCATTTTATCATGTTTAAATTCTATTGTACTCCATAGGAATTTCTTGCATTAGTACTCCCAATTATTTTCAGATATTTTAGTGATCCAGTTTATTGTCTATAATCTTTTGTCATCTTGTGTTTGTTTGTCTTTGTGGGTGTTGTGACCCTTATTTATGTGCTTTGAGTTTCTTAGTTTGTCTATATACTTTATATTTGACATGTTTGTCAATTGCATATTTAATAAAATGTATTGATTGTTTTGCACAAAACTACTCCTGATTCTCCAGTTTCACAGTACATAATAGTGTGGTGGTGTCCACAGCAACCAATCAGAGCACAGGTTTCATTTTACCTCAGTGGTGTAAGAATAGAAAGTTGCATTGTGATTGGTTCCTATGGGATGCAAAGACAGATTTTCTTTTAGACATAGTTCTAAAAGTAAAAAAAGTCTAATAAAGTTAGTGTCTACTAAGTTTCCTAACAAGGGCAATTACATCTAAAATAAAGTTGGAAATAATCAGTTGGAGCAGTGGGGCAAAAAGGCAGGCTCTTATCAAGTATTTCTCTCACTATCTGTCAACGTGTAGCTAGAAAGGTTGAAAATTCCCACATTCTGTTCCTCTTAAGAAGGTTTTGGATTACGGTAACACTCCCAGTGGAAGCTTGCTATGTTTACTAACTTTTCAGTTAGCCATTAAAAGGTATCAACCACTGAGGACTCTCAGATTGCAATATATTTTTTCACTCCCAGTGACTCCTTTATTATAATATATATTCCTCTTTCTTCCCCTTCAGGCCCCAGGATGTCCCTGCAGTATCCAGATAGTTGATGCGAACCTTGGTGCTAATATGCAGATTAATTAGAGGAATAAACCACTCGTTTTTTCCAGTGGTTCTACAACAACAAATCAACAGGTGTTTAAAAAGAAAAATAGACACCGAGGTACAAAAAGGTAAAGGAAGAAAAATAGGGAACGTGTGATAATTAGGGATGGGTGAGCATGCTTGCTGGTACTCGGTGCTCACCCAAGCATCTTAGTACTCGGGATGCTCGAAGCTCACTGAGTACCAGAGAGATGCTCGGGCACATGCTCGGCTCCCACTCCCTGCATCTTGGTGTTCTTTACAGAGCCAGTCCACATGCAGGGATTGGCTGCCACACAATGTAATGCCACAGCCATGTTGGTTGTGGCATTAGTGATTGACTGGCCACACAGCATCATCAGGTCTATATCAGACCTGATGGCGCTGTGCTCTTCACTTTAATCCACAGTCAGCTAGTGTAGGGAGAGGTGCAGAACTTGTGCACTAGACCTGACCCAAAAATAAACCATCGGTGTGGCCTGTAGCCATACCCATGGATGAAGTAAGGCTATGTTCTCATGCGGCATTAATAGCTGCGTATTCCTGCTTTTATGCAGCGCTTTAGAGTGCTGCCGTTAAAGCAGTACCAAAGAAAGATGAAAGCACCTTCCAGTGAAAGCTATGGCTTTTGCTGAAAGGTATGCAGAAGCCGCATATTTTTGCACAAGCGCTTTCACTGCAAAAGCGCCTGCACAAAAAAATTGACATGCCAATTTATGGCATTTTTTCGGCACGCTTTCCCCATAGGCTACATGTTAACATGGCCTCAGGGAAAGCGCGATGAGAAAAACGAGACGTCAACATGCAGTAGCGCAAAAAAACACCACTGGCGAATACGAGGCCAAAAGCGCCTCGTGTGAACGTAGCCTAATGGTACCTTTACACGCCGCCACAACAGGATGGATACAACCCGCTACAGGTTACAAAAGTAGCTTGTCGCGCCAATATCGCCCGTAGTAGCGGCGTCTGAAGACGGGACGACACAGCCGGCTACAGATACCTCTGCATCCGTGCACTGCCCATAAACAGATGGCTACATCGCCGATTGTAGCGAGCTGTATCGGCGTGTAAAGAAGCTACAGAAGGGAACTCTGGACACCCGGCGATGTAGCTGCAATGTGGCTAAGGCGTCACCCATGCTCCGTGATACCGCGCCCCTTCAGCGATCATTGGTGGAAGATGCTGCGTTACGATTGGCCCTTGCCTCACAGCCCTCCATCTTGGATGAGCTGTCCCTTCAGCACTACACATACGCGCCGTATGCACGATCAGATAGTAGTACAATTACGCGGACACACACTTGAACGTAAAATCATAAATGGCCCATGATCTACATACAGTGTGCACATCCTATCAACATGATAACGAATAATGCGGGACACAGCGCACAAGTGTGTGTTACGTACCGCTCTGGCTTATTGCACAGCAGCTGCCGTAGAAGTGTTCCGGGTCTGGCAGTGCGCGCAGCGCGCACACAGATGCACACAATCCCATAGCACATCGGAGGAGATTACCCAGTAGACAGATCAGAGCCGT
The DNA here is from genome assembly GCA_033576535.1 of Allobates femoralis. Lineage (NCBI taxonomy): Eukaryota > Metazoa > Chordata > Amphibia > Anura > Aromobatidae > Allobates > Allobates femoralis. The sequence goes on from JARQOC010000003.1 coordinate 120,190,038, forward strand.
GTTGTACGGACTGCACTGTGGGTCTTCTGCAGTAGGGGCCGCATAAGTGTGTCGGGCGAGTCACTGCGTGTTGGGCTACTTATAAAGGTGCGTCACCCCCACAGCGGTCGTAATGACGTCATGACGTTGGTTTCATTTTCACTCTGCCTGCAAGGTGCCAGCCCCGCCTCTGCACACACCATAGCAGTCATGGCAGCCGTGCACCGCGCCGCAACATGGGGGATGGCGGAGCTGATCATCCTCATTGATCATTGCGACCGTCGGGACTATTGGGGCCACCATCACCACCGCCACCCCAGGCTGCGCAATCGGTGCACCGTGCGGCGGATCCAGCGGGCCCTGCTCTGCCAACTGGGGGTACAGAGGACAGTCAAAGCGATCCAAAAAAAGATCGCTGACTTGAAGCACAAGTGCCCAGGTCGCATACTGGACATCCGTGCCAGGATTGCCAGGCTGCGTGGTGAGTAATTGTTGCCCCAAAACACACACCGCCACATGTGCATGTCCCACAATACACAAAAAATGATGGAAACATATGACAAGGGACAGTGTGGCCTACACAATCAAACACATCTTCACAGTGTTGTGCTCATCCAGTCAGGCCTAAAAATGTCTCACACGCACAGTCCATGCATACAACATGAGTGTATGCATCCAGCATCACCTGGTTGATGCTAAGTAAGGCTGGGGTCACACACACACAGATATCTGCCCACATATTGTTTGCAGATCTCTGTTTGCAGTCAAATCATGGTCACATGTTGACATTTGGAGACAGCCTCAAAATGGAACAATGTGTCCATGCTTTCACTGCAACCAGAGATCTGTCAACAATATCTGGCCACATATCTGTGTGTGTGTGACCCCAGCCTTAGCCGTCAAATACATACCCACACAAGCTCTTTGTAGGACAACAATGTGTAGGCATGATCTTATTACGTCTTTTATGTTCAAATTTCAAACTAGATGCTGAATCCTCATCAGAAGAAGGGCCCCATGCCCCACCCCAGGTGGCCCATCAAGAACCCCACCACATCAGGCTCAAGTGGCACCCTTGTCCCCAGGGTCAACACCTTCCCCCGGGCCTCAGGAGCCAGACGTCCCGTCACCCACCGGGACAGAGGACGTGGAGGACCAGTCCGCACCTGGCAGCCCGCTGGAGTGTGACCAGCTGTCCCCATCTGCCTGGCTGCTGGAGGAACACATCAACTCCCCACAGGAGGGCGAGGAGCAGCAAGTACCTGGCGGCCCAGAGGAGTCTTTGCCCCGTAGCCCAGGACCACTGTTACCCCTGAACCACATAATGTGGCCACGGAGCCCCAGCCCGGGAGTAACACCACCTCCCACTGTCTCCAGCTCAGTGGCGAGTCCGGGGGTGACCATGTCCCCACACAGTGACTATGGTGGTAAGTGGGTTATGTTGCCACAGACACCCTGCACACTGTTGCTTAAATTTCATCTGGGGCCAAACAATTTATTTAAACAAAGTAAACCATGTTGGTTCACCCTTTTTCCAGATGGTGAACGTGCGGGCTCATATGGATGGAGCTTGACCCCATCTCCCTCCCCGTCTGATGGTGAACTGGATTTGGAGGAACAGGGTAAGTGGATGGTTGCGGCCAGTCATGACTAACCATCAGCAGTGACGACTGTGTACTAAAGTTTGTGTTTACTCCCAATACAGGTGCCCCTACCATGGAGGAATTCATCCAGGCCCATCAGGCATTTGTGGCCCGTTTGACCACGGCTCTACAGCGTGGCCTGCAGGACCTTGGCCGCCTGGCTCAAATGCTGGCGGACCTACACCCACACCATGGTTCACACCCATGAATTTGAGGGATGCATTGTATCCTGGCCAAACATGGCCCCACAAACAGTTGTCCTTGTTGGACCCTAAAATTTTCACACGTTCGCTTGTTGCCTTGCAAAAGTGAAAATATTGTTTTGTTTTTTTTTGCCCCCGTTGGGCTCTTTTCTTATAGTGTCCCACATTGGGACCATCACAAGTGTGGACTGGCTAGCCCCATCTGGCCTACAATCCCTATACTGTCCCACATTGGGACCATCACAAGTGTGGACTGGCTAGCCCCATCTGGCCTACAATCCCTATACTGTCCCACATTGGGACCATCACAAGTGTGGACTGGCTAGCCCCATCTGGCCTACAATCCCTATACTGTCCCACATTGGGACCATCACAAGTGTGGACTGGCTAGCCCCATCTGGCCTAAGCCTTCCTTGTATGATGGCAAATGTCTGTGACACATGTATGTTTACAATACAATGCTGTTCTAACTTTGTTATACGCTCCTTCATGTGACCTTACTAATATTTGGTGACCAAACCTCACCATAACCTAACTATGTGAGGCACATCACAACATCCCTTTGTGAATGTGCTAAGACATTCCAAATGAACCGATGGTGATCCTGCTGAGCGAGCACTGGCCCATATTGTGTGGCTTGGGGAAACCTATTATTGGCCACAATTACATTCACCCCCAAAAACCCACACAATCCTTATTCTGAAATGAATACACAATTGTGTTAATAAATAAAATTTATTCCAGGCTGGAATTTAAAATAAATTACAAATAATAGAATTTTTGTGGAAAAAAATTTAAAAAAAACCACAAATTTTGCCCAAAACTCAATCAACAAAATATACATATAAAACGCAATTCCTGAAATTATAAAGTCCAGACTGCCAATTCTGTGCATTGGCTACTAGTGTCCAAATTACTCCTCTTCTGTCGGCTCTGACAATGCCGCATCCCCCCTCCTCTGAGGGCAGCCCCGACCTGCCCCAGAACGTCTGGTTGAACGACGATGTGTTGAGGGGGGATGGGGTGACTGTGGCGGGGCCGGTCTTCTCACGGGCCGAGATGGGGCAGCTGGTGAAAGGGGCCACAAGGTGTGTTGCATGGGGGGGGGGACGTGGCAGCCCCATTGAAGGGCCCCATCATCGGCAGCATCAGCGGCATTGTGGAAGACCCTCAGAAGGATCTTCTTCTGGAGCGGCTCCATCCCTCGCATTCTGTTGCTCATGTAGAGGGCGTCGGTGTCCATGTGGGTCCGCTGTTCATCCAACAACACGCGTCGGGCCCAGGTCGCCAGCTCCGTCTCAGGTGGTGCAGGACGTCGGCGGCGACGGATCCCGGAGCTGGGACCTGGGCCTGGACCCACATCACTCGCCCCGCCCTCCTGCTCAGCCCCAGATGTCATGGGCTGAGCATCATCAGCAACAGAATCCTCGGCAATGGAGCCGTCCTCTTCTGGGGCCTGTGGGTGGGGAAAAAAAAAAAAAAAAAAACATTAGTGGAGGCAATATCAACTGTATACATTCACAACAGGACTCTATATACCACTCCCACACACACCAAGGCCAACTACCAGAATGGAAAATGAGGAATAACACAGTAAAGCAAATAAGGTTCAAGACCTCAACACCAGTGGTTCTCCTGTACACTCACCTCGACCATTCCAGGAGCTCAGCTAAATACATAATTAGTTGTTTGTCACGTAGCCGTAATCCAATATTAGGACATGTCACCACAACACCTTGATACTGGGGGCTGTGCTGGCCAATGACACATATTGGGCACCTTCCCATTAGGACTTCTTTATGGTGAGAATCCACCCCTCACTCAATTACCTTTAACCCACTGGCAACAAAGCCAACACACATGTGAGACAGCACCATTTACTACATGGTACTATGTGGCTGTTTGAGAACAAACCACCTGCTATCTTGAAACCCTTAAATAACTAACCTAAACATACCAAGATGTTGTGGAAGAAGCAACATTGCAATACGGCTGGAAGCATAGAATAGAAAAGTCTGGCAAGTCATGGAAGGAGGGCAGATAGATTGACACCCCAAGGTGTGCCGCAGCAAGGAGGTAAATATGCCAACACATTTGGTGTGAAGGATTTATCGAAGCACACATGTGAAGGAAACATTGTGGCCCACCACTGTCACACAATTACCCACCTCCTGTGGCGCAGGTGGTGATGCAGCCGGGCCTACATGGGACGCAGCAACGGGGCAGTTGGTGGTCGTTCGATGCGGGCGAACCTCGCCCAGGATGAAGGTGAACAGGGGATAGTACCATAGGGTAGGTGATGGTACCTCCTCTGCTCCAGCCCCTGAGCGACGACGCTGGTACTGAATGTGAGCCCGCATGAACGCCGACCTCATGTTTTTGATCTTAAGTGCCACCATTTGCTGGTCCCACGTCTTGCCTACCCTTGGCTCCAACCGATTTGCCAGAGCCACAAGACTCCTGTAGGCCTCGGCCCTCGCTGCCCGATTTTTATATTCGGGCAGCGAGCTGCGCCACAAACATTCGTGCCCGTCGGCATCTGCCGATGAAAAATTAAAAAAAAAAGAACACAGTCACAACACAAGGCATACCGACATTTCAAAACTTGCCACAATCATACACATAATCATTAACTTTCTACAGTGATCATCTATGCAGCTATTTTGTGGAGTGAAACTGGCCATGAGTGTGCCATTTTCTCAATCTCAGACCGCTACTAACTCAAACACATGTATGCTGCCAATATCAAGCCCCGGATATCGGTGTCCACCTACAGATGTTTCAAACATGATTTCTGTCCCCAATGTACCTATTGCAACACACCTTGACACGGTGTGTGCGTACATACCTGTAGAGGGCAACATGTGACCTAACACGTTGTGTGCTAACTAGTACCTGGCCAGTGTCCACAATGGTAAGGGGTCACTATATCAGAAAGGCGGGCTGGGTGTGTGCCAACACTGCACATACTACATGTAATGTGCACCCAGATGATCATGTAGGTGTTCCTCCAGACGTGGAAGTCCCATTTTAACACATGTACCCAACATCCCTGGAATGGCCGCCACAATTCTACCACCCCTGAAATGTTGATGTGAAGTACCAGCCAAAGAAATAACACCGTGCTCTTTTACCATTGCCAAAAAGCAGAAGGTGCAATACATACTTACACTATATAAGTAGAGGCACTACCTGGCTACTGGGCGACACAGAATAAGGTTCACATATTTAATATTACGTGTTCAATATTTGCATGCCGCTTCAAACATGGCCATACACACATCGCCTAAGCTGCCTGTGCCAGAACCAGCTGCGTTCATTACATTTTCTTACAAACCGCTAAAGAGGCTTACCGTCAGAGCAACAGAAGTCAAACAGGACACTAGTAGCTCAATGCACATCGACGTCTGGACACGGAGCAGTGGCCATTGACCTGCCTTTATAGTCCGGGACACCAATCACAGCGGACACAATAATGCACATCCTGAAGGGGCACCTGGGTGCGGATTTGCCTTCCGCTAATTGGTGGAGATCGCTGAATCGTGATAGGTTGGCGGCCCTTTAAAAGCTGCCCATGCCGCCAAACATTACGCTTGCTGGCCAGACCCATTAGGTAAGTTTTTGTGGACACACATGGAATTGGCGCAGGGTGGGGTGCATATGTTGATGTTCTTGGAGAGCGCCGGAGACTGGTGTAGCGGCCGATATAGGGGTTTGTATTTTTGGGGACGACATATAGTGTAGTGTGTGGGTTAGGATACGGCATTTTGTGTGGGCCTTGACACTTTTGTTGAGATACATTGCTGTGTTTGTTTGCAGACAACATACAGGAGAATGGATGCATGACTGTAGACGGAACTGTGTCACTCATGTCGACTGGATCGATTTCTGCATACTGGTTGTGGCCAATGGAGACTGTGTTCAACGGGAATGGGATGACACAGGGCTTTGAGGTGTTGGGCGCCAGACATGGCATACATGTGTATTTAAAATGACACCTTCAAAAACCAATTACACCATGGGTAACCATCCGCAGTCATGTGCAATGTTGTTTGGTTCATGTAGCCTTCCTCAACCTTCCATATCGGGGTACGTCACATTCGTTATTCTTCTCATTTTTACTGTAATCAATTGACATTATGGGCTGTGTAATGGATTATGGGACCTGTTTGACCAACATTATTGGTGACACATGTCCCTTTCTAACTCACCTAGGTGCAGATGTGTGAATTTTGTGAGCTCCCATTGACGTTGATGTAGAGGAGGCCACTCTCAATCGCCGTGTGCCATGTTGTTTGGGGTGACTACTGGGTGTTTGCCGTCCTTGCTTCAGGGTTGTGTTTTGGGCCCACACAAGAGATGCCATCCTCTTGGCTATAGTGTGTAATGGAAAAGAGGTGTGGGTTGCTGAACCTGCTGACTTGCACACATTTTGGTCTATGTACTCATGTTGTGCTTTCACATCTACAGGTGCTGATATTGAGGATGCAGAATATCCATGACCGCAATGTTATCGTGGCTCTTGCGTTGGTGGAAGAGCAAATGTGGTATCAGGATCGGTATGAAAGGTTGATGAGGCGCAGACAGCGGCGGATGTGGACCCGTGATTGGCTTCTGAGGCGGGAAACCCGGGGCCACATGCAGCTGTTGCGGGAGCTGGAGCTTAACTGTCCTGATGATTACCGAAACTATCTCCGTATGCCCGAGGACTGTTTCACCTTCCTATTGGAGCGTGTTGGGCCAATGATAGCGCGTCAGGACACTATAATGCGCCCATCAGTATCAGCTGCTGAGCGGTTGGCGATCACTTTGCGGTTCCTGGCTACAGGGCAGTCCATGACATCCCTCACATACGTGTCACGTGTCTCCCTGCCCCTGCTGAGCCGCCTGATCCCTGAAACGTGTTGGGCCATCTGGAGAGCTCTGCAGCCAGCCTACATGAAAATGCCATTAACCGCCGCAGAATGGCTGGAAGTGGGCCAAGGGTTTGAAACCCGGTGGAACTTCCCCAACTGTGGCGGGGCATTGGATGGTAAGCACGTGAGGATTACCAAACCTGCCCACTCTGGCTCTTTGTATTACAATTACAAAGGGTATTGTAGTATAATCCTCATGGCTGTAGTAGATGCCAACTATGAGTTCCTCTACGTGGATGTTGGAATGCCCGGTCGCAACTCAGATGGGGGTGTGTTTGCCCTAAGCTCCTTGGCAACACTACTAGGGAATGGTGGGCTAAACTTACCCTCAAATGAGCACACGACCGAACATCTCAACTTTGCGTTTGTGGCGGATGAAGCATTCCCACTTCAGGAACACCTACTGCGGCCATATCCCCAGAGGGCCCTTACTTCTGAGAGACGCATTTTCAACTACCGGCTATCCCGGGCCCGCTGTGTAGTTGAAAATGCGTTTGGGATAATGGCCAATAGATTCCGGATTTTTCATACACCTATACATATGAAACCGGAGTCTATTGACGCGGTAGTGGTGGCCTGCTGTGTGCTACATAACTTCCTGCGTCGTAGGGATAGGGCATCATACACGCCAGGAGGTTATGTAGATAATGCAGACGCTACAACAGGGGAGCTCCGTCCAGGGTCTTGGCGTGATGATGGCCATGTGATTGTGCCACTCCAGCCGCAGAGCCATGGCCGCACTCGGCAGGAGGCCAGGGACAGTAGAGAAGCTTACTGCTCCTACTTCAATGGGTCTGGTGCAGTGAGCTGGCAGGACCAGGCCATATAATGTGGCTGGCTCTGGGAGTTGCTTTTTGTGTTTTCAATGAAGGTGACAGCAGGTTAGCTGCACCCCTTTAATGTTTGGTTGACCTTTTCCATTCTCTTTGTTTTCATTATGTGCATGAGTTTTCATTATGTAGTTATTTAGTTAGTTAGTTTAGGTTATTTTGGTATTTTTTCCATGCACAGTTTGCAATGTGTGGTGATTTGCTTATCCATTGAATTTGCCTGATTAATGTCACCTGCTCTTGAATTCTACAATGTTTTTACTTTATGTATATTTTGTTTGCACAAGACAAGGTCAAGATTCATGCAATATATTAAACCTTTTTCTGTTGGATCCAACATAATCTGTGTGAGCCTGATTACTTGGTGGAGGAGGGCAATGTGATGCAGGGTTGGGTGGGGGCCTGGGATGTCATAGCCACCTATTGGCTGGGATTGTGCACACAATATGTGTGGGTAGCCATGTTTTTCTGAAAGTCTTTTGCCCAACAGTGTTTGTGGCCATTGTGCGTACATGATCCTTTATTTTGTTGTAGGCAGAGGGTCCCCTGCACACAGCACATTGATGCAGGACATATTCTTGTCAGGTGTTTGCTAATACACTGTCACACAGATCTTTGACTTGGTGCCTTGGAAGCTGATCCACTACATTCACATCTGTCAGCACATATATTAAACCCCATTCAGCCTGTATACATACACATACTTCGCCACAGTTGTCACAGATTTTTGACAGAAAACGCACATACTGTCTTTTGTAAGACGCTAATGTGTGGCACACAAACGCACCTCAGTTAAATCTGCACACGCGGCTGTCACAAGCGCTGATCGTGCGTGACAAGGCAAACACTTGTACTACGCACACATAGCCCCGGACCGCTACTTTAATACACACGGGATATGTGACTGGCCACCGCTCTAGCGTGACCCATTACCATCGATTTGGATGCATTCGCCAGGCTCCGCCATGTCACAAGCGCTTATTCCGTGCCACACTCCGCTCACTAGTACGGCACGTCTCGGCCATCCGCCCTTTCCGTCGTGCCCAATCACAACTCCGTAGTGTTGGCCAATGGTTGTGGTTTGGGCGCGGCGTACAGGTCTGTGGCACGCCTATTTGTTTTACGTCCTGCCTTTGTTGCTCCCAGATCACTCTGTGGTGGCGGTGTGTAAAGCTGGTACGCTGAGCTACAGACGGCTACTTGCGACACCCGGCGATGTATGTAGCTGTAGATGTAGCGTAGCGTAGCGCACCTTGTGGCGGCGTGTATAGAGGGTGCGGTTCCCGTTGGTAACCGTTCGGCCGTGCTCGTGCACGTGAAGTTGCCGTTGGTATCCATCCTGTTGTGGCGGCGTGTAAAGGTACCATAACAGTGGGCTGGGGCGGTTCCCAACAAGCTGCACTTGGAAGCCCTTTGGTGATACACAAACTGGACAAGTGTCACCACAGGAAGTGACTAGAGTTACAGTACTTTAATATTTTCTACTGTTATATAGTAAAGTAATGTTTAAGAAAAAGGAGCCTCCCATAAAGGGAAGATGTTTAATGTTGATGTACATCATAAAAAGCATTGCCTGTTCTTGCCAATTACTTGATGTTTTATACTGTCTTTTCAGCCTGAGGAGATGCTGTGTTTAATGGGGGGGAGGGTATGTGGCGCCCCTGCGGTCTGGTTGCCACAAATATACTGAACCTAATCAATAGGTGTGGTATCCCACTCCCAGGTAAGGAGGGAACACCAACCCGAGACACATACACTGGCACCCAATATCCATCCTAACTCCTGGCCAGGAGATAGAGGGGGCAGAAGTGACCTCATACAAGCTGCCACCTCTCCTGGCAGGAGGAAGAAATAGGCAGAGCGGGTGGGAACAGCAAGTAAAAAAGCAGAGAGGTAGAGGAGGAGTTAGACAGACAGACAGGTAGACAGTCAGAGCTTAGTTAGTAAGAGAAACACCTAGAAAAGATGGAGTTCTAAGGAAGGCTAGTGCCAGGCGAGGAGTGGGACCAGTGGGTAGGTCGCCACGGAACCCTGGCCAGAGGGACCCTATTCCAGCAATCATCCCGAGGTTGTTGCTGGTTGCAAGAGGGGACCGGCCCCAATCTGGCAAAAACACTTTAAGGCTGAGCCAGAAAACCGGAGGCGGCTGAGTGCAGGCTCAGTTACCAACAACGGTAGACATTCTCCAAAATGGTGCCTAGACCTAGGGACTAAAGACGTATCACCCGTCGCTCGATAAAGCCCGCAGCCACCTGCTTGGGACACTGTAGCATGAAGGCATGGGGCAGGAGTGGAGAGGAGACTAGACAGTGCGGGAAGTCAACCTGGAAAGGCTTACAGAGGGGTGTCTCAGAGAGGTCGACCCAAATTGCCTGTGAGTTGACCAGACTGCTTACTCAGAGGACACGGTGCCCCTGCTGGGCTGGAACTGCTGAACTGTGAGTAAAGGTTCAAGAACTGCAACCCTGGTGTCCTCCTGTTATTCCCCGTGCCCTCCTGCACCACAGCTACAATCACCATCGTCCCCATAGACTATCACACCATTCCTAGGGCCCCGCTCTACTCGTGGGGAGCGATACCATCCCGGCTGCTGCACCATCTGCCCAGAGATCTCAAATAAGCAAAGTCGGCCATCTCTGTCCAAATACCCCAGGTAGCATCACGAAAAGACTATCAATATCCCCTGTAAATGAACCCCATCACTGCGCAGCCACAGTTACCGTGACTTCCCCAAAGAATCAGCTAGCCCAGCTACTGAGTAACCCTCGGTCCTTGCCAACAACGCAGAGGACTTTAGGGTGTTGCATTATTCTATATGGAGGACTATAGGATGCATCCTACTATATGGAGGACTATACATACAGATATAACTCATGAAATGTAAGAAGTAAGTGCAGTCTTTGGCATTATACGATATCTATATTTCTCTGCTGCATCTATGGATCATGAATCATGGTATGTGTTAAAGGGACCCACTGAGACTCTCTAGCCCCTTGTCCATGAAAACCTGGAGCCAGCCCTGGGTATTTATTGCTATTGCACTTTATTTGTCTGCCAACATGATCTGGAAATTTACCAATATAACATTCTGTATAGTGCAAATAGACCACCAGCTACATAACCTACTTTTTTTTTTCTTGATATACTAATTGGATTTAATTATTGCACATTAGCACTTTACTATCATTATTAGGCGTCATATTATAATTATAGTCAATTATTTTGAAAAATTATGTTTTTTTGGTTAGGTTTGACATGTAATGATCATGATATTTCCATAAATTGCTGTACTTTCATGTGGATCATGACCAACACACCATTTTGATTGTTTTATTTGCATAATTTTATGAATCATTTAATAATAATCTTACTATTTTATTGAATTTGAAGCATTTTGTGTGCTGTGATCTGACAGATTATAGTCACATTAGTTGATGTAATTTAATTATAGTCAAATGATGGGGGTTATCATATTGCTATATACACTTCTTACTAATTGCTATGCACTCCTAGCCTACAGGTATTGTCTCAAGTAACAGCTGGAATGAGACAGTAAAAGTGTAATCATTGTTGTAATAGCACTAAAGGCCCGGTCAGACGTAACGACCGCAGTAGCGATCCCGATAACGACATGGCTCCCGGGATCGCTGATGAGTCATTATCGGTATCGCTACTTGGTATTCAAACACGCCGATCTATACAACGATATGTCCACCCTAGCGATTTCTTCAACGACATTGTTCAGTCGTTGTATTTCCTTCTCACATGACGATTTACCTCCACAGGACTATATTACGTCATCAAAGGCGTACATAAACATTACCATTATACACGCCCCTTCTTTGCCATTGGTTGCCACTACGTGCGCAACTACGCTCTGATTGGACGGCGTTCGGCGGGTCATTTTAAAAGAAGGCAACGTAGCAGCCATTACATCCTTTGTTCCTGACCCTCGTGGTGCTTGGAGATCTCAGCTGAGTTCTCGTGGCTATTTCGTGTAGGACTCATTTTGGATCCTATTAGTGTTCTCCGGCTAGAGAGTTTTGCCGTGATCTGCAGCCAGCATGGTCAGGAACAAAGGAACGGAAGTGCCACGTAGTGCTTCATTATAAGTTCAACGAGACCGCAGTAGTGGCCAATTGGAGAGATGCGGGGCGTGTAAAGAGGCAATTGCGTGCACGCCTACGTATCTCATTATGTGTTGCCAACGATATCGTCGGTAAGGTGTCAAACACAGCGATACAGCGTTCCCAGCGGGAGCGCAACGACCAAAAAATGAACCAGGAGGCTGTGTAACGATTGCCGATCTCGCAGCAGGGGACCAGATCGTTACACCCTGTCGCACGTCGCGATTTCGTTGCTGAGATCGCTATTGCGTCACAAAAGTAACGATCTCGTTAGCGATCTCGGTATGTGAGACATACCCTTAAAGACCTGATCACCCAGAGGGAAAATAAAGCTGCACCTATAATGGATAATGAATATATAGAGATCAAAAATATTAATGCAGTCTACCTGGGCAAAATTCAAAGTGAATGTATTACCTAAGTAAAGGTTCATTATACATTTCTCCTTCAAGTTTAAATATAATGGGTCATAACTGCTCAGAGCTGGAAACAAAGGATGGCTTGGAATGTTTGTCCAAAAATATTGATTATTTTATCTATTGGATAATAAATTATAATAATTTAAGTTATTCAATTGATACTAGTGATGATCCACATGCTGATAAACAGTCTTCAATGGAGAGTATACCTCCATACATTTGGAGGTTGATAGAGCATGATACTTTTTTTTTCTCAGATTTCAAAGGATACTGGGGCATGTTTATGCTCCTCTATTGAACAATTTCACAAAAATTAAACTGTAATATGCCTTAGCTCTTTTGTGACAAGCAAGCAAGTATACAATGGTGTGAAAAAGTGTTTGCCCTTTACTGATTTCTTATTCTTTTGCATGTTTTTACATGTTTCAGGTAACCAAACAAATAAAAATTTAAGATAGCGATAACAGAACAATTAAACACAAGATGCAGTTTATAAGGGTGGTTTCACATTTGCGTTTCACAGCGCAGCATATGCTGCGCATAAAAGTAATGAAATACAGAAGCGTATTGCGCACTCATTTATAACATGGAGTGCGCATTCGTGCGCAGGGACATTTTTGGGCATGGGTATGGGTGCGTATGAGTAACGACACGTCTAATTTCCGCGGCCGGGAAACGCAACATGTTGCATTTTAGGGGTGTTGAAAAATGCGCACGCTTCCGCATGCACACAGATGCGGATAAACCAGGAATTATTGTCTATGAGTACGCAATCGTACACAAGGCCTTGCGGATGCCTGCGTTAGATCCGCATGCGTATAAGCCAATGTGCATGCAGAGAAAAAGATCTCTTAGGGTACCTTTACACGCCGCGACGGCAGGCTGGATACATCGCGCTACTTCGCGTGCACGAGCACGCTCAAACGGCTACAAACGGTCAACGCACCGTCTTTACACGCCGCGACAAGGTGCGCTACGCCACGCTACATCTATAGCTAGCTACATCGCCGGGTGTCTCAAGTAGCCAGCTGTAGCTTAGCGTACCCGCTTCACACGCCGCCACCACAGGGTGAGTGGGAGCAACAAAGGCAGGACGTAAAACACATAGGCGTGCCACAGTCCTGTACGCCGCGCCCAAACCACAACCATTGGTCAACACTACGGAGTTGTGATTGGGCACGACGGAAAGGGCGGATGGCCGAGACGTGACGTACCAGTGAGGGGAGTGAAGCACGGAATAAGCGGTTGTGACATGGCGGAGTGTGGCGAATGCATCTAAACCGATGGTAAAGCGTCACCCAGGAGCGGTGGCAAGTCATCTACCCAGTGTGCATAAAGTAGCGGTGCCGGGGCTATGTGTACGTAGTACAAGTGTTTGCCCTGTCACGCACGATCAGCGCTTGTGACAGCGGCGTGTGTAGATAGCGGCGAGGTGCGTTTCTGCGACACACATGAGCGGCTTACAACACACAGTATGTGCGTTCTCTGTGTACATTGTATGCATCTATCTCTGGCAACAGATGTGAATGTAGTGGAACTGCTCCGTAGCAAACCTGTGAAAGATCTGTGTGACAGTGTATTACAAAACACCTGAGAAGAATATGTCCGGCATCAATGTGCTGTCTGCAGGTGACCCTCTCACTATACCTAGGATGTGTGTGAACGATTTTTAATGTTTTGGTTGTGCTTACATACAATACAAATCATGTGTGGCCCTCTAAAGTACTCACCACGCAGCCTGGCAATCCTGTCACGGATATCGAGTATGCGGCCTGGGCATTTGTGCTTCAGGTCCGCTATCTTCTTCTGGACGGCTTTAGCGGTCCTCTGCACCCCCAGTTGGTTGAGCAGAGCCCGCTGAATCCGCCGAATAGTGGCGCGATTGCGCAGCCTAGGGTGACGGTGGTGCCGATTACCCCAGTAATCATACCGGTCACAGCGGTCAATTAAGATGATGAGCTCTGCCATCCCCCACGTAGCAGCGCGGTGAACGGCCGCCATGACTGCAATGGTGTGTGCAGAGGAGGGGCTGGCACCTTGCAGGCAGAGTGAAAACGAAACTATCGTAATTACGTCATGACGGCCACGTTCCGGGTCACGCACCCTTTGAACTAGTCCTACGCGCAGTGACACGGGCGAAGCACTTCTGCGGCACCTACTGTACAACACCCACAGAGCGATGCGTACAGCAAGCCTATGCGCTGTGTACTGACTACTCGACTTCAATGCGGTGTCTGTATACGTGCATCAGTGTTTCAGTTGCGCGCAGACACTTAAGGAACACTTTTATGCGGCATCTGCAGTTCAATAAAAAGGCAGCCCGGCCCGTAACACATTGTTCACCGCTGTGTCCAGCATTATTCATTATGTGTTCACAGGATGTGAACACTGTATCTGAGAATCATGGGCCATTTGGTTTGGTTTCCCGTAAGTTGTGGGCCGCGTAATTGTACTAAGGTATGATCGTGCATACGGCGCGTATGTGTAGTGCTGAAGGGACAGCTCATCCAAGATGGAGGCCTGTGCGCCAAGGGCCAATCGGCACGCAGAAGCTTCCACCAATGATCGCACATGGGGCGCGGTAAGACGGAGCCGAGGTGACGCCTTAGCTACATTGCAGCTACAGCCCCGGGTGTCCAGGGTTCCCTTCCGTTGCCTCTTTACACGCCGATACAGCTCGCTACCATCGGCGATGTTGCCTTAAGTTTATGAGCAGAGACCATAAACAGATGTATCTGTCGGCGGCTGTAGCGTCGCCTCTTCAGACGCCGCTACTACAGGCGATATGGACGCTACAAGCTACAATTGTAGCTTGTAGCGCGATGTATCCAGCCTGCCGTCGCGGCGTGTAAAGGTACCATTATAGATGAGCGCGCAATACGCTTGCATATTTCATAACTTTTATGTGCAGTGTCCGCTGCGCTGTGAAACGCAAATGTGAAACCACCCTAAATAAAGATCTTTATTATTTAGGGAAAATTAATATTAAAAAGTAATCCAAACCTACAGGGCCCTGGGTGAAAAATTGACTGCCCTCTCACCTCAAAGCATAAGTTCAATGTGGTTTACCACATCTTTGGGAAGCTAATTTCAATTTTCCTAGCTACACCCAGACCTGATTACTGCCACATCTGTTTTCATTTAAGAAATCACTCAAATATGACCTGCCTGACAAAGTGATTAGACCAAAAGATCCTCTAAAGCTAGACATCATGCTGGAATCCAAAGAAATTCAAAAATAAATGAGAAATAAAGTAATTGAGATCTATTAGTCTGGAAAAGGTTTTAAGGTTTTAATGCCATTTCTAAAACTTTGGGGTTCCAGCGTACCACAGTGAGAGCCATTATTCATAAATGGTGAAAACATGGAACTGAGGTGAACCTCCCCAGGAATGGCCGGCTATCCAAAATTACCCTAAGAGCAGAACAGAGTGACGACAGCCAAATATTTACAGGTCTCACTAGCCTCAGTTGGGGTCAGTCTTTACAATTCCACCCTAATAGAGAGACAGGGTAAAAATGGCCTGCATGGCAGAGTTGTAAGATTAAAACCACTGTTGAGCAAGAAGAACATAAAGGGTCGTCTGTTTTGACAGAAAACATCTTGATGATCCCAAAGACATTGGGAGAATACTCTATGGATTGAAAATACAAAGTTGAACTTTTTGGAAGGTGTAAGTTCCATTTCATCTGGTATAGAAGTAACTCAACATTTCAGGAAAGGAACATGATCCCAACAGTAAAATATGGTGGTGATAGGGTAATGGTCTGGGGCTGTTTTGCTGCTTCAGGACCTGGAAGACTTGCTATACTAAATGCAACCAAGAATTCTGCTGTCTACCAAAAAATCCTGAAGAAGAGTGTCCAGCCATCTGTGTCCTCAAGCTGAAGCGCACAATCAGGATTCCACCTCTTCAGATTACCCTTTGCGACTCCCTGCCATCATCCAAAATGGAGTCTGCTACCTTGTTCTTCTCCATGAGTTCTTGTTTTCCTGCCATATAAGCTCAGGTCCATCTTCCAGGCCGTGCTTGAGCATTCTGCTTGGATCCATGGCTCATTTGTGCATCTCAAGTTTGTGCTCCTCCTCCAACTATTCCAGTTCAGCTCTTTCCAGCTTTCTGCAGTTTGATGTCCAGCCAAACTACACCTACTTCTAGGTTGCCTCCTGCATCAAGCTGCTGTGTGTTGAGTGTCACTGCTTCAACTTCCTCCAGCCTGCCTCGTTTCACGTAAGCTCAGTTTGCTCTACAAAATTCAGCTGTGGATTTTCTCTTAGTTTATTTTGTTGCAGTTGCAGTCCTTAGGAGTGTGTGGGACTTTTCTTTTGTTCTTCTGCCCTACATCCAGTTCTGGACTTGTTCTCAGAGACTATACTCTTTCCGACCTTCCTGGTTGTGAACTGTTACTTATAGACTGTTCTGTTATTGGCCACTTCCAATGTGAACTATTACTGAGAGACTATTCCATTTGGCATCACTGTGAATGAACTGTTCCTAGAGATTATTTTGTTTGACATCACTGAATAAACATTCACTTGCACGATTTATGAACTCTGCTTTGTTTGCTGCACATGCACATTTGTACTTTTGCCACTTGTGTTAATACAGACTTCAGCTTAATATGTTTGTCTCCATAGTGTCTTTGTGCCCACACCATTAAATTCCTGAGATATCCACACTAGTTGAGACAGGCACTTGGGCTATGCAGCAGGACAATGATCCAAAACTCACCAGCAAGTCCACATCTGAATGGCTTAAGAAAAACAAAGTGAAGATTTTGGAGTGGCCTACTCAAATTGCTGACCTTAATCCAATTGAGATGCTGTGGCATGACTTTAAAAAGGCAGTTCGTGCTTGGGAAACCTACAATGTGGCTGAATTACAACAAACAATTCTGCAAAGACGAGTGGCCAAAATTCCTCCAGAGCATTGTAAAGGATTCCAGTGAGATGCCAGTTATCGCAAATGCTTGATTGCCGTTGTTGCTGCTAAGGGTGGCTCAACCAGTAATTAGGTATACGGGCCAATCACTTTTTCATGCAGTGCCCTGTAGGTTTGTATTTCATTTTCCATTATTAATGAAGACCTTTGTGTATAAACTGCATTTTGTGTTTACGTGTGTTATCTTTGTCTAATGTTTAAATTTGTTTTGTGATCTGACACATTTCAGTGTGACAAACAAGCAAAAAGAATAATAGATCAAATAGGGGCAAACACTATTTCACACATTAAGGAGAACCAACCAGCAGGATTTAGGGCTATAAAGTTAAGCCAGTGCCTTATAGGCACTGGGACACAGAGTGCAATAATACCTTTTATTTCAATGATTACATGCGTGCTTGCAGAGAAAACTGATCAAATGCCAGGAAACAAGTGCAGCACATTATCATATGTGCAGCACAATGTCACTAAGTGAGGTTGGGATTTTTTATGTATAATTATCCTGTAGGTTCTAAGCCAAACCCTCCCCCTCCTCTATCTGTCCCTCCATGTCAGTATAAATCAGCCCCAGGACACCTGACATCATGCATGGTGATAGCACAATGTCAGGCTACTGTGTGGCTGAGCTCAGCATTTCCTCCCTCCCTCGTCTGTGTGTTTGCTGACTTCAGTGGGGTCTGACTGCTTCTCCAGTGACTCAAGTGTCCTACCCCTTCCAGTCTGCATGTCCCTGGTCTCTTCATAGTCACAGACAGTGGAAGCATCCAGGAAAGGAGACCAGGGATGCATAGACTGGAGGTGGCAGGGCCTTCTCCTGCACTCTGGTGACCAGAGAAGCAGTGAGAACCTGGTGGAACCGGCAGGTAAACAGACGAAGGAGGAAGGGAGTGCTGAGCTCAGCCACATAGGAGCCTGACATTGTGCTGTCACCATGCACGACATCAGGTGTCCTTGGGCTGGTATATACTGACAGAGAGGAAGGGAGAAGGGAGGATGGTTTGGCTTAGACCAAAGAGGGGAGTAATACAAAAAACCCAACCCCACATATTGACGTTGTGCTGCACTTATGCTAATGTGCTGCACTTATTTCCAGGTGTTTGATAACAGTTTTCTCTGCAATCAAACCTTGAATAATTGAAGTAATGGTTGCATTGATTGCACTCAGTATCCCAGTGCCTGTAAGAAACTGGCTTCACTTGATAGATCTAAAGCTTGCTGGTTGGTTCTCTTTAAGAGATTTCAATACATTTATGCAAGTAGTGTTTTGACTATTACAATGCAAAACTATAAAATAAAAGTACCAATTTAATAGCCACTGGTAACTAGTGGGAAAAACCAGACAGACATTCATGTTTGCTTTATACTGTATTTCTGGGACATCGCTACATTTCTATTGTAAAGACAAAGCAGGATTCAGTATATAAATATATTCCTCTAATGTCCCTCTGAAAACTGACGTTTAGGGATGAAGAAAATGATAAAAGTACAACTTGATGATGGATAAATATGACATTTACAAGGTTTGGTATTACAAAGTGTTCAGCACAAGATAAAATTAATTTAATATCACAGCCATACTATTTTTCACATGACATGAATCATAATTCAGCTGTCTGCGCCTGACAAGGTCAAAATTTACCACATTGTACACAAGAAAACATTGAGCTGGAGAGGTTTGATCACATCTTAAATCAGTGGCTGCATAATTCTAGACATGAAATCTAATTCTGTCACAACTGGAGTACTGCTCCCTGTGATATGAAAAATAAAACTTTGTAAAACTTTGAATTAAAGTGCAAAGAAAAGAACAAAACCATAAATACTTCACAAGGGTGACAGATAATTAATATGAATTATCTGTGATTGAGTTCTCACTAAGAAGCCATCAAAGTATGGAATGTGAGCGCGGGAGAAACACTCTGAGCATAATACACAATCTCCAAGTCTTGTTGATCAGACGAGATCTGAGATAATAACTTTGAGAATAATGTCTAAATATTTTCCATCCCTGTATACTTTTCTAAAATCTTTCTTTTTTCATAGTTATCTATTTATTTATCTATCTATCATTTATCGACATTGCTATCTATTTTTCTAGCTAGCGATCTACCAGTATCTCTTAAATCTACTGTATATGTGTAATGCTGTCTATATCTATCTATATATGTAAAGAAAAATCTAGTTACATGACTTAACCCTGTAATGACTGCCAGTACACCTTAAAACGTGGCTATTAAGTTTTGTCTATTTCTGATCTCTCCACCGGTGACAACTCACAGCTGATACCTTGCGGCATCAGTCTCGAATGGTTTTGGGACTGATTTACCCTTGAAATGCTGCTGTCAATTAGGACGGCGGCATCTACGTGGTTAAAAAACAATTAAAAGACCCCCTTTAACACCACAGTAATCATGAATGCTAATGGTTGCTATTATACAGAACACCGAGGTCATCTGATGACCTCAAAGTATGGTGGCCTTGTAAATCGTGCTGTAAAGGCCACGTCACACTCTTCAATATCGTTAACGATCACACGAGCGATCTCCTGTGAACAAGATCATTCGGACAATCTTTCGAGACCTTTGGTGAGACGGTCACAAGTCTAAATATCGTGAACGAGGCACCAACGATGTGGCGAGCAGCTATCATTCGCACAACCCAGGAACGATACTTGTTCATTGTTGTGAATGGGCAAGGTCGCTCAGAAGATCGTTATCACAGTGTCACACGCAATGATGCAGCAGTTTGAACGTTAATTAAGTTACATTAAGAGTAATTGAACGACGCACGATGGATTTGAGATCAGGATCTTAAATCTCTAATAAGCGATCAAACGATTTTTCACCACAAGATCGCTCGGTTACACGCAACGATGCACAAACAATATCGTTTAAGCGATTAAAAAACTGATGTTTCAGCGATATTGTTAACGATATTGAAGCGTGTGACGTGGCCTTAAGGCTAGGGCCACACTTGCATCTGCAATCCAGTTACTGGATCCAGTTTTTGATATGTTGAAATCTTGAAAACCGGATCCGGTAATGCACCCATAGACTCCAATGCAAAAACCAGATTGCAACAGTGCAATCCGTTTACCGGATTGGGTTTTTGAGAAATCCGTTTTAAATAGGGTCTGCAATGTTTTTTTGTGCATTTTCAAAAACGAATGTGTTTTTTTAACATGGGGGTCTATGGGAAACACATGCGTTAACACATGGTACATATAGCTACCATGTGTTAACGGATCCAGTACCAAATCCGGTAAAAGTGCCTCAAAAATGGCAAGGGGAAAAACTTGTAATGCATCCAGTAAATGGGTGCATGCTCCCAAGTGTGGCCCTAGTCTAAGCAGAGTCTAATAGGCTGAGTCAGCGAAGCACTGACAGGTCTCAGTTACTGCAGTGCATGAGTATTGTAGTGCAAGCAGGCCCGGCGTCAGCACCCGGCGCACCCGGGCAAGTGCCGGGGCCCGACTGCTTGGAAGGGGCCCACCGGGCCCCTGAGGGCTAGGGTCACACTTGCATTGTGACCCTAGCCTGACGCAAGTATTGTCCTCTGCAGCGCAGAGCATTTAATGCTATGCGCTGCCATCAACGGAGCCCATAGAAAACCGATATTTACCTTGCGGCAAGCCCCATGCATTGTCTATGGGGCTTGCAGTAAGTGTGAGGCAAAATATATATTATAGTCCACAATATGTACTAAACGGGGCCCACTGGGACTTTTTCGCCCGGGGCCCACAGGAACCTGGAGCCGACCCTGAGTGCAAGAGACCAATAATCAAAGTAAAACATTTTCGTGTCCCATAGTGAGACTAAGGGCCTTCTCAGATCTGCATTTGTCTTCCGTTTGGCTTGCAATCTGCTTTTGACAACATGTGTGTCAAAAACGAATTGCAAATGCATGCGTTTTTGCCCCTATTGATTTAATTGGTAAACATATTGACAACGCAAGTAAAAACGCATGACATTTTCTACGAATGCAAAACGCATGCGTTTTTGCAAAACACAGCCCAAAACGTGTCCTGCAACGATTTTGCGTTTTCTGAAAATGACATGCTTTTTTTCATGTGTTTTCATTGTGTTTTGCATTGAAACCAATGGGTGCGTTAACGCATGCGTTTCCAATGCATTTTTGACACTCGCTGTCAAAAACACATCGCAACCCAAACGCAAAAGAAATGCAGATGTGAAAAGGCCCTATGTCATGTGAGTGCTATGTGAGTGTGCATTTTTTTTCTCGCCTTTAAAAAAAATGCATGACACTCTCTTGAAACATGCCAAATTTTGTTGCTCAAAATCTGAGCAATTGTATAAATGCAGATGTGAGCACACCCTAAAGCTCGATATTCTGTGCACTCCACTCAGCATTTACATTGGAGTTTCCATTAGTGATGAGCAAGCACTAAAATGCTCGGGTGCTCGATGCTTGGGTCGAGCATCTCGAGATGCTTGGGTACTCGACCTGAGCACCGAGCCCAGTGTTATCCTATGGGAGACCCAAGCATTTTTCCGGCATGACCCCCGGCAGCCTGGATAAACCCTAAAAATGTCACAAAAGTATAACAACAGTGCTCAAATGGCATGGGAACAGCATGGGGAAGACCCCTTTCAGCATTTCTGACTCCCCAGGTCACTGCTGTGAACAATGTTGTCTGAGTATTACGCCACTTTTACGGACTCACAATAAAACGTCCAAAAATGAAACCAAAATGCATTTTCCTGGGGAAAATGTTAAGGGCTCATACTCATTTGTGAGACAGTGTTGCTGTATGATAGTTTTTTGGGTTACATCAAAGATTTAAAAAAAAAAAGAAATGCGTGTCACTTTGATGCCCCTGGGAAGAGACGTGGATGAGGGCCTCTTTAAATAATGTGCCCATTAATAAAAAGTGGGTCTTTTCTGGTATTGCCCTAGGCAGGGCTGCCAAAAATTGGGAGGCACTCTGATGCTCCTGGAAGACACATGGAGAAGAGCCTCTTTAAATATTGTTCCTATTACAAAGGAGCGGGTCTCCTATACTTGTAATGCCTATGCACTAAGTATGGACTAAAACATTTACCCCTGGGGGGTATATATGAACCTACTGTCTAACTTTTTAATGGTTAGAGGCATCATAAACAACATATAAAGAAAATATCTTTTTGTGGCATCATGGACCACGGTCGCCTTGATGATATGGTGGTGGCGGATGAGGAGAAGGAGTAGGAGTACAGCAAATAGCCCAAATCAGGAAGTGTGTACCCATGTGTGGGTGTGAGGAGGGGCGTGGGAATATACATCCCCAATATATACAATGGCTTCAACTTTACATTACGCTGCTATTATTTGGTGGTGTGCTGAAGTCAGGCCCAATCCAACTCTTGTTCATCTTGATTAGAGACAGTCTGTCAGCACTTTCAGTTGACAGGCGGGTGCTTTTATCAGTAGTGATTCCATCGGCACTAAAAACTCGCTATGACAAAATGCTAGCAGCAGGGCAGGCCAGGACTTCCAAGGCGTAGAGGGCCAATTCATGCCATGTGTCCAGCTTCGATACCCATAAATTATAAGGCACAGAGGAATCCCGGAGCACTTTTGTACGGTTGCCAAGGTACTCGTTCACCATCTTTACAAACTTTGCAGTCCTTGTGACAGTACCCTCGCCTCAGGGCCTGTGCTATCGGAGGGGCTGAGAAAACTCTCCCATATCTCTGAGAGTGTTCCATTACCTCTGCTGGATTGGAGTTGTGGCTCTCCCTCCTGGACGCCTTGGTTGGACACCGAACTGTGACCCCTGCCACCAGCTTTTTCCGAAGGGAATTTTTTGACTAATTCCCCAACAAGGGCCTTCTGGTACTGCAGCATTTTTGTAGACCTCTCCACTGGTGGAAAAGAGAAACAAAATTCTCCTTATAGCATGGGTCTAAAACTGTCACCAACCAGTAATGAGTGTCCGCCAATATGTTGATAACACTAGGGTCACGGGACAGGCATCGTAACATAAAGTCAGCCATGCGCGCCAGACTGGTAACAGGCAAGACTTCAGGGTCATCAACAACAGGATGACTGACCATGCTGGCCTCATCCTCCTCCTCCTCGTCCCTGTCCTCTGGCCATCCACGCTGGACTGACATTATGACGGTTGTGCAGGTAGTATCGTCAATTCAGCATGAAACTAGCTCTTGTTCTTCTAACTCCTCTTTCTCATCCTCCACCTCGTCATTGTTCCCCAATGCACGTTGGGATGATATGAGGCTGGGCTGTGTGTAATCACTCACTATGGTTCCTTGCTCGATCTCATCGTTCTGCAATGCATCATCTTTTATTCTGAGCAGAGAGCGTTTTAAATTACAGAGAAGCGAGATGCTGAAGCTAATGATGGCGTCATCGCCGCTCACCATCTTGGTGGAGTCCTCAAAGTTTTGGTGGACTGTACATATGTCAGACATCCATGTCCACTCCAGAGGTCTTATGTGTGGAGTTTGAATAGAATACCGACGGCCTAATAGATGCTGGTAGTCAACAACTGTCTTCTTCTGCTCACAAATCCTGACCAACATCTGCAGGGTGGAATTCCAACGCGTGGGGACATCACACACCAGTATGTGAGCCGGAAGCTGCAAACGCTGCTGAAACCCGGCAAGGGCTGCCAAAGCAGTAGGTGACTTTCTAAAATGGGCACACACACGGCGTACTTTGACGAGCAGATCTGGCAGCGATCTGGGAGAGATGACAAATTAGATATTACCGGCTACACACATGATGTACTACAAATGCTGCGTACAGGTAGACAGCATCTTGTGAGGTTTAGAAAATGAAGCTATATACCCCTCTTGCCTATAGAGATTTAAATTAATCCTTAAAGGGAACCTGTCACCTGGATCTAAGCCTCTACACTCTCACTACCTGTCCCTGCACCTTCCTAGCTGCTCCCTATTTATCCCTCTCTGAGCTAAATCCGCCCTATAAAACAGCAGAAAAATAACTTATAACTTACAGAAGTCCCTGAGGCTGGGGACTGAAAAGGCGGTCTCAGGCTCCATTCTGCCCTCCTTGATGCTGCAGCACACGCCCCGCTGGGCGGCGTTATTCTTTCTTCATCGCCGTCTCCTCCATTTGGAATCTACCGCCTGCTTTACACCTCTCATGTTGTGGTGATGCGACCTCGATGTCACAGCATATGGGAGATTGTATCTTCTGCTCGGTAGCAGCACACACAGGGTTAGCTGCTACTGGAGCTGAGTGCTGATTGAAAGCACTGACGCCCAGGTGTGCGGGTGAATAGGAGATGATATGAGCTGCCCTAGGCTGTGGGGAGGGGGTGGAGTGTGTCATCACAGCAGCAGGAGCTGCTGTGTAGAGAGCTGTGTGAAGATTTAACACAGCCTATGAGCTATCTCAGAGTGGACGTTCATGAGGCTAATGAGCAGACAGTGAGGAGAGAAAGGTTGTGTGCTGACCTAACACAGCCTACCCGGGGGAAGGTACAGAGCTTCTATATCAGCTGTTGGGATTGTATGAGGTTGTACTCAGCTGTGCCCCGGAACCTGGAGGTCTGTGAATACCTGAACTGTGCCATTAAACTGTGTACTGTGTGAGTAAATACCTGAGTCACTGCCTTCTGTCGTGCCGATCCTAACTGCTACCTTACAGTGTAAAGCGGGTGGGAGATTCCAAATGGAGGAGGTGGCGATGAAGAAAGAATAATGCTGCATCAAGGAGGGGCAGAATGGAGCCTGGGGCTGCCATTTCAGTCCCCAGCCTCAGGGACTTCTGTAAGTTATAAGTTTTTTTCTGCTGTTAGAGATTTAAATTAATCCTTAACAGGACTGTTTTGTAATGGAGAGATGACAAATTAGATATTACCGGCTACACATGTGACGTGCTACAAATGTTGCGTACAGGTAGACAGCGTCTTGTGAGGTCTAGAAAATGGAGCTATATACCCGCTTGCATATAGAGATTTAAATTAATCCTTACAATGACTTTTTTTGGGATGGATAGAGGAGATTTAAAGCCAGCAGACCAGCCACAGATGTGATGCCAGCTGGTATACTGGCACACCTAACGTTCCTATATACCCTGCCTCCCTGCCTGCTTGTATACAGCTAATTAGTCCTCAGAAGGAATGTTGTTTGTGTTAGATTAGCACAGCCCTGCACCTACACTAGCTGAAAGGCATGAAATCTGTCCCTGAATCAGCAGCAGCTCTCCCTACACTGACTGTCTATGGCGCAGAGTGACGAGCACAGCGCGGTCAGGTCTTATAAAGACCTGATGTCGCTGTTCAGCCAGCCAATCACTGTAATGCCACAACCAACATGGCTGTGGCATTACAGTGTCTGGTAGCCAATCCCTGCATGTGGGCTGGCTCTGTAAGGAGGTGGACCCGAGCATGAGCAGGAGTATCGCGTCATTACTCGGTGCTCGCCGAGCATCCCGTGTACAGTGATACTTGTGCGAGTACTGAGTAGTTGCGAGCATGCTCGCTCATCACTAGTTTACATATAAATCCTAAAAACCACAAATCAAACAAAAACCCCAATGGAACCAATTTCTATAAGGAGGCAGATGGAGACACTTCAGACTCCATCTGGTCTCTGCTCTGGTGGTTTCCCATCATTTTAAGTGTCTTTTTAGCCCTCATGAGTGGTCAACCACAGTTTTTTTAAGCAATTAAAAAGATAGAACCAGATGGAACTAACGCCATACAGAGTCTCCAAGTGTCTCACTTTAGTGAGTGGTTCCATCGGGGGTTTCACTTGACTCCCATTTAGGGTTTTTCTGCTATTCTGGCACCTTCTGGGCTCTGCAAATGTTATTCACAAACTATTCTATCTGTTCTGCAGAAGCCAAATAGTGCTCATAGTTTTTCAGCCCCACCATGTGGTCAAAAAGTAGTTTCTGATGACAAATAGGCAATATATGCATTCAGGAGAAAATGCAGAATAAATTGTGGGGCTCAGTTTCACCTTTTAACCCTTGTGTAACTGATAAATTTGCAGCTGATAAAAAAATAAATTTTTACCACTAAAAACTTATATTTCCATGTCCAATGTTTTAAAATTCAGTGAGGCACCTGTAGGTTCGAAATACTCACTATACCTCTATACCACTATACCTCTTCTTATCCATATACCTCTTTATGAAGTTTTCAATATGGGTTCACATGTGTTTTTTGTTCTGATTTGGCACCTTAGGGGCTTGGCTAAGATAACGCATAATCTATAACGAAATCTGCATCCTAAAAGCCAATTCGCGCTCCATCCTATCCGATCCTCACTGTGTGCTTAAACAGTCGAGTACAAGGACATATGGCATACTGCCACATTCGTTAAAAATTGCACAACAAATTGTACTGTCTATTTTTTCATATAACTCTCTGTGTAAATTAAAACTTTGAGGATAGAGTAAAATTGTAGCAGGAAAATCCTGGATTTTTAGTTATTACTTTCCAATCTAAAACTCTGTGTAGATTGTGAGTTAAAAATGTTCACCACACCAATGGATGAATAAACTATTGGGTCTAGTTTGCCAAATGAAGTCACGTGTTTGCTTCTGCTATTTTGGCACCTCAGGTTTACTTTTTGACCATTTATGGGGTATCACTGTGTTCAAGACAATTTGCATAAAAAATTGTTCTGCTGATTTGGCATGTGAGGGGCTCTGCAAATATTACATGGCATTCACACTCTATTCCAGACAAATGTTTCTTTTCACATACAAATTTTAGAAAAGTTAAATACTGCTGTGAAGTATCTATGGGTTCAAAGTGCTCAGTACACCACTAGATGAATTCCTTGATGGGTCTAGTTTCCAAAATGGAATCACTTTGATTGATTTCTGATGTTAGGGTACCTCAGGGCTCTGCAAATTAAACATGGCGTCTGCAATCAATTCTAGCCAAACTAATACTCCAAATACCAAATGTTATTTCTTCCCTTCTGAGACCTGTCGTTTATCCAAACAGAATTTTTGACTACATGTGGAGTATCACAATGCTCAGTAGAAAGTTGATAAGAAACTGGGTCAACATTTTGTGTTACCTGCAAAAGTAAAATAATTGGGTCTCAATAAATATTTTAATGAAAAAAAAACACTTTTTCATCTAAGGACCTAATGTTATCAAATTCTGTGTAGTACCTGTGGTCTCAAAATGCTCAAATGCAATAAAATCCTTGATGGGTGTAGATTGGAGTCACCAGCCGATTTCTGCTGTGGAGGTACCTTAAGGTGCCCTGCAAATGGGACATGCAAGCACTAAAGAGTTTAAGTTTCATAAAAATTCAACTTTATTAACATATAAAGCAACAGACAATAAACCATTCAAAAATGAAGGTTTGTAGGAGATTCCAACAATGAACCACATTTAGGTAGTAACACGCTCAAAAAACAGCAGGATACAACACCCGGGGAAATACTTCAATTAGTTAAAACCATTCCCTACTATGGATGACATTCTGCAGTGGAGCACAATCACTCATTCACCACTCACCCATAATGGTCCTAGGAGTGATTCCGCTGTCCCAAGTCAGTGCCCTGTATTGTGGTCCCCCCCTACAACCGTTTCGCACAGCTTTTTCAAGGGGATGTCAATGGGACATGTTGCCTGCAATCTATTCAGCCAAATTTGTGCTCCGAATTTCAAATATTGCCCCTTCTGGTCCGAACCCTCCAATTTATCCAAACAGAATGCTTTAACTTTGTGTTGGATATTGTCACACATATAAGAAAGTGGGCAACAAATCGTGGGGTCCCCATTTTAGTGTCACCTCGTGTAAAAGTGAAATATTTGGAATTTAAGCAACATTTTTGTAAAAAACATATAAATGTTCAATATAATGACCTAATGTGATCACATTCTGTGTAGTACATGTTGGTTCAACATACTCACTATACCGCTGAATAAAATCACTGAGGGGTATAGTTTGCGAAATGGGGTCACATGGGGTTTCTGCTGTTGTGACGCACAAAAAACAAATTCCTATATATTTACACATAGTCAGTTCCTTCTTCAGTGAATTGTTCTGCTGTTTAGACACATAAATTAACAAATTCAAATGTTCCTTTCTTTTCGAGCCATGTTGGTTGTCCAAAGAGAGGTATGTGGGCCATCAGCATGTTAAAAAAACTGAGAACCAAATTGTGGTATCAATTTTTTTATGATATCTCTTGTAAAAGTGAAAAAATGGGGTTCAAACAACATTTTTAAAGAAATCACAATTTTTTTCATTCTACTTTTTTTTTATTATTATACGTTGCATCAATTCCTGTGTGGCACATAAAAATATTCTTACAACTGTTTTCAAGTATTTGAGGGGTGCGTTTTTTAAAATGGAAACAATTTTGTTGAGTTTCCAATATATAGGCCTTCAAAGTCCATTTAAGTCAGAATAGGTCCATAAAGAAACAGGTTTTGTAAATTTCTTGAAAATATGAAAAATTGCTGCTAAACATTTAAATCGTTCCAACATCCTAACAACATAAAATGACATTTAAAAAAGAATACAGATGTAAATTAGCTATATGGAAAATTATGTTTATTAATTATTTTGCATAGCATTTTGCATAGCTATGCCTCCCGAGGTTATTTTCTTATATAGCAATAACCTCCTTCGTTTCTTTGATATTTCACTGTCTGATTTCCTTCCAAGAAAAAGGAGCTGGTGAAGAAACAAGCGCAAAATTGGGTCTTATCTGATCGTTAAAGGGAAAAGAGTGGTAGTGTATACACTCACCTTGTAAGATTGTGTGAGACACAACCACCAAGAGCACGAGGCTGCAGCAAACCACCCGAAGTTCTGAGGGCCCACGTGTAGGATAAGTGGTGGATGGACTGAAAATGTGCTGCCTGTGGACAATCAAGGAACGACCGGTCAATCCAAAGTTTCAGAAAGGTGCCTTTATTCTACGCGTTTCGTGTGACCACCACACACTTCTTCAGGGAATGAGTACAGTCTGATTTCCTTAACTGATGACTGACAGTGACCTATCAATTAAGCTATAGAGGCTGGTGCTAGGTGGGGAAATAACCTTGTCATGTTATGAGGTTCTTTTTTAGGGGTTGGCCTAAGCCCCTTATTTCCAACATAGGGAAACGTTACTTAAAACAAGACATTTTGGACAATTATAGCTTACAACTTTGTGGGAACAATTTGTATAAGGTCTTTTATATACCAGCATAAATAAACTCAAGAAAACAAGAAAAAGTTTGATGTGGTAGAACATGACGGGACACACAGAGCCCTAACGTCAACCATATTGAACACTTTTGGGATGAAATAAAACAGAGATTGTAAGTACGGCCAACATCAGTGTCTGATCTTACAAATGCTCTTCTTCTGAATGTGCAAAATTTCCTACAAACACAGTCCAAGATCTTGTCGAAAGCATATCCAGACGAGTAGAAGCTGTTATATCTGCTAAAGGAGGTAACTCTAACTCCATATTAACCACTATGGATTTATAATAGGATGTTCTAAGAGATCTCATAATGGGTAGGTGTCCTAATACTATGGTCCATATAGTGTATGATCACAAAGTGTTGTAACAGATGTGAATTGTGAATCAAACACAGTACAAAACATCTAGATGGGTTTCGGAGTTTGATTTTTCTTTTCTTTTCCTTCGGTTCAATAAGGGCAAATTCTTACCATCTTGACAGAATGAACAGGGTCATGTTTGCAAATGAACCTTTGATTGAATGTGCTATGTACAAAGGTTCATAAAAGCTTTCTTCTGTTTGGCTTCTTCCACTGCATGTCTGCCTGCAATGTCGGAGATAGTTTACATTAAAATTTCTATGTTGGAACTTTTTGATTTTATGCCCAGAATACATTGTAAATATTGTATATCTGTGGTAATATGAAATACTCATTCTATAATAAATAGCATTAGATGTTCTGCTAAGATTAAGATCATGGTACATAATTTATAGTTATTGACTAAATGTCAAATGAATTCTCACAATATTCCAAATTGCATTTGCTTCTAATACAAACTGATACGTTTTACCTTCGTTCCGGAGAAGATGTTATTTTCATTTTTCCTTGTAAGTGAACATCATTTTTCTTCAAGGTCCACACTCACTGAACATCGCAGACTGACTGTAAAGTAGGGTAGCTATCTTATTGCGGATGGCTATGTTTCTCTTTATGAATGGGTGCACTTATTTATGCGTATGAGTTTATTTAATAATAGATATATCTAAGACATTTCAACAGCCAAATAATT
The DNA here is from genome assembly GCA_033576535.1 of Allobates femoralis. Lineage (NCBI taxonomy): Eukaryota > Metazoa > Chordata > Amphibia > Anura > Aromobatidae > Allobates > Allobates femoralis. The sequence continues at coordinate 120,220,313 of JARQOC010000003.1, forward strand.
TCCCCAAAGTAATATTAATATTAGATCCACAAGTTCAATTAAATCAGCTCAAGTCAATGTGTCAGCCGCAAAGAAATGCTTCAAAGTCAACAAGGGGACTTGAAATGTCCTTATGTTATTTTTTCATTTTACTATTTATTATCTTAAGTTATATTGACTTATTGTGTTATATCTTCTGACAGATACCCTGATTCAAGCGACCTATCATTTATTGGGCTGCTTAATGCAGTTTTGATAAAAAAAACAACTTTTATCTGCAGGAAATTATCACTAGACGACTAGTAAACCTGTTGCCATATAATTCTCCATATTCATAAGCTCTGTGTAATGCCACATACATCTGATTGACAGCTTTCTGCCTCTGCACAGTGTGCACACAAAGCTGCCAATCAGTGGTGTGAGTGGGGTTATATAGTTCTCAGCTTTCAGAAAACAGCATTAAGTTCATCTGTTCAGAGAGGTTTACAGTTTTCCTTTACCATAAATCTTTCATTCAAGAAGGGCCTACAAGTTTTCAATAGGTTTTAGGTCAGGTGAAAAAGGGACTATGACAATATGCATTCTTTTTAAAGACCATTATTTGATAGCCAAGCAGTAGAGTACTTTGTTTCATTCAATGAACAATCTAGAAAGTTAATATTCCTACAAGGACATGAATTCAAAAATTCAATCAAAAAAGCTTACCAAAATTCTGATATCCATTGCACTTCAGCAGGACACAGTAATCCCTGGCTGCCCACCTGATCTAATAGTATGGGTGTGACCAATAGGCTGCATACAGACATTCTGCATTATACCTGCCTCTGTGATGGATGCTCTATGAAAACCTCATTAGTGTGCATATATGATACCACCAATCATCTCCCCCATGTTGTGGTAGGTTGAGAGTGATTGCGCACCGGTATTCATGCACTTGTGTTGCCTCTATCATTGGGCCTACTGTGTCCTGCTCTTGTGCAATGGATATCAGAATTTTGTAAGTCTTTTTGATGGAACTTTTGAATTTATGTCCTCGTAGGGATATTTTCTCTATATAGTGTTTAGGGACTCGGCAGCGTGAGGATTATTGACGTTGAGTCACGAGCTTGCGTATTTTGGCCAAAATATCCACCAATATTATTCATACATTTTTTTTGCACTTTTTTTTATCTGTATGCAGGATGCAGTTTGGCCCCTAGGGGCGTTGGTCCTGTATGGTGCATAAATACATAGTGCTGGGCAACGCACCTGATCTAATAGTATGGCCGTGATGGATAGGCTGCACACAGACACTCTGCATCATATTTCGATGTGTGACTGATATCCTATGGAAACCTCATCAGTGTACAGATATAATACCACCAATCACCTCCCCCATGTTTTGGTAGGTTGAGAGTGATTGCGCAACGGCGGTATTCATGCACTTGTGTTCCTCTATCATTGGGCCTACTGTGTCTTGCCTAGTGCAATGGATATCAGATTTTTGGTAAGCTTTTTGATTCAATTTTCTAGAAAGATGCAGACTTTTTTCTGTATCACTGCTGGAAGAAAGTGTCTTAAAACTAGTAGTTGGTTTGGAAATTGATTTTGAGTCCATTCTGAAAAAAAAGCTCATTTGTGATAATAACCGCTCATAGCAGAACCCCACTTCCACCTTGTTGACATCTGAGTCAAAGTGAAAGTCTGTGCCCATTTTTGATCTAGCCACAGGTCTATCCATCTGGTCTAACAAGAGTCACCTCATCTCATCAGTCCATTAAAGAATCTGTCTTCACTGAACACCTTGTAATTCTGGGCACTCCTGTGATGCTGCAGTTCCGGTAAATGACAGCACCGGAGGTTAATGGGTTAGAGATTGCTTCATGCTTAATTCTTCTCATATCTTTGGCAATATGTGTCCTATTATATATGTGGCAGCACCTTAAACATACTGTAATTGGGGTTCAGGTAACCCCTTTATACCCCCAGACTATCCCCTGATTACCTCAGAAATTAACTTTAAATGTGTCCCACGCCGTATGGTAATGAGCTCTACACGGTCATGTGGGATGCGGCTCACTTCAGTCCTAGCCGCCCTGTGCCTGTATAATCATCCCCACTGCCTGTAACATGCTGCACCTCCTGTGTATGTATGGAAGCAGTGACGGCATTCATGCCTGCGCAGTGGCGCGGGTCACTGTGCTCTAATGCAGCCACACAAAGTCTCGCAAGACTTCACAAATCTCACGAGACTTTGGTCACTGCGGCTTTAATAGAGCACAGTGTCTGGGGGTATAAAGCTGTTACCAGAACCCCAATTACAGTATGTTTAAGGTGCTGGGCACAGGTTTTGACACTCAAAAGGTGTGACAGGTTCACTTTAACGGTCAAATACTTTGGTTACCTGCAGTAAAAGATATTTGCTGCCGTTCTGCAAGGCTCTCAAGTCTTACTTTATTCTTTCTGTGAACCTTTTTACTGGTTCCTGAATTCTAAATGCACTTTCAATACATTTAACAGTAAAAACCTGGAGATCCAGAATATTCATGCACATCTTTGGAGAAATTATGAAGTCCGTTTTATCTTGCCTTAGACATAATATTTTTCAAAGCCTTAGTGAAAGAACTCCTCGGATGCTGTATCTCCTGTTGCTGACTGCACATTTGGCGATCAATGTAGCTAAAAATATGACGGTGTCACTTGTGTGATGAGTGAGAATTTCAGATGAAGAATTTAACTAACAGATTACAAGTTGCATCTTCCATTAAGCTTATGAAAATGTCACACCCGTGTTCAGTGTCTGCTTTTGTTTTTATCTTTTTGCCTTGCAAGAGCTTGCAATTTTTTATTTCAGGTTTGTATTTTCAGGATGGCTATGGTTTTGAATGATATCATTAATTTAATCTAAGGCCATGGTCCCACTGGTGAGAGACATGCAGGTGACATGCGAGTGACATGCAGTGATATGCATCACCCACATGGCAGCCTGATCTCCAGACAGGTGTGTGTCAGCTGCATGTATTTCTATGCAGCTACACGCTCCTGTCCAGAGAGCCGGCAACCGTGTCTGTTGATACATGAGAGACTCATGCGAGTCTCTCGAATGTCACCTGCATGGCTCTCACCAGTGGGATCATGGACTTTTAATGCACCAAATAACAGGAAAAATATGACAAGTGGTGTGAAAATGTTTTATTAAAGTTGCGGGTTACAACGGTGCAGAGAGGGGGGAAGCAAAAGTACTGCAAAATTTATGCAGTACACTGCAATACAATACAGTAGTACTGCAGTGTACTGGGTAACTGATGGTTTCATATGAAGCCTCGATTGATAGTTACTGTACACAACAAGTATCAACAGTGTATGTAGAGGGTGAACCTGCTCCAGACATGCTGTAGACAAAAATCTTCCATGTATTGGATATCATCCAGGACTTACAAGCAACTTCATTAATCTTATGTGAAGGAAGCATAACAGGAGCAGCTGAGTAGTATCATAATAATTATAATTTTATTTCTATAGGGTCATTCCATGTCAAGTCAACCAATGATTATTACCTCTATATTTTTAATTATTTTGAGATTTTGTTATTTGATAATAGCATGTCAGACAATGCAAAATGTGAAGAGAAAAATTTAAAAAAAAATTTTTTTTTTTTTAAATGATTTTCAAATTTCGGAAAAAGTGTGAATTTCGCTGTTGCCTGCCTTTACGTTTCTCCTCATAACTAAGGCTAGGAATAAGATAGAGAGACAAAATAAACACCATTCTACTCAGAACTATACAGGCTTTCACCAGATATGTCACAAGAGGATCTTTGTTAATATTTTACCCATGTGATCGCAAGCGCAAAACTTTAAAACGCATTTCCGAAAAATCGGCGCGCTTTAAATATTTCAAAAACTGCCCATGTGTCTGCTTTGCTCTTAGCCACATCTGTACCAAATTTCAAGTTGGGATCGCGATGGGATCATATTTTAACATATTTTACTATTAATAGCGTCAATGGGTCATTCCATATCAAGTGATCTAAATATGAATATTTTTTTTTACCTGACGTCTTTAGATTTTTTTTAATTTTTTTTCCTTTATGAAGTACTACTTTAGTTAATTACAAATTAAAAGTTTAGAATTTTTTTCTTCATCAGTTAATTTTTTTACAGATTTTTAAAGTTTAAAAAAAGTGTGAATTTTGGCCTGGTATGACTTTACATTTTTTTTTATCTTGGGCTAGAAATAAGATAGAGAAACAAAATAAACACCATTCTACTCAGAACTGTCCAGGCTTTCACCAGATATGTCACAAGAGTATATTTGTTAATTTTAATATTTTACCCATGCGAATGCAAACGCAACATTTTGAAACGCATTTCCGAAAAAACGTTTTAATAAAAATTTTCCAAAACTGCCCATGTGTCTTTTATGCTCTTAGCCACATCTGTACCAAATTTCAAGTTGGGATCGTGATGGGATCATATTTTAAAATATTTAACTATTATAGTGTAAATTCAAAAATCTTGAATTCAGATCTGTTCAACCTGTGGTCTAAAAGCGTGGGGTCTATATTTATCAAATCCATTATTTTTAGACATTACTGTATTATTTTGATATGTTACAGCTTAGAAGCAGGAGAGGACATATAGGAAAAAGCTTTGTTAGGGCTCAACCTGAGAAAGCACAGGGATAGACAGTGAATGCAGAGCAGATGATAGGCCAGCAGCTCTGTCAATCATGTTAAGTGTCTACCCACTGCATTCAGGAAGTAAGACAGCTTGTTCAGACCTTTCATGTCCTGACATGTCTGGACATCTTCACTCCTCATCAAACAATAGTCTGTACAAAGCCATCAAGGCTGTGTACTAAAATATGGGTGAGTAAATATATTAATAGTTTAATGCTTTTATTATTAAGGGCCAATACACACAGTGCTATTCTTAGGGATCATCATTCAGAAAAACAGCCCCATTGATTTCTATGGGGTTCACCACATGAAGTGTTTTTGGAAACACTCAAGAGTGAGTAAATCACTGCTTGAACTACTTTTTAATCGTTGCAATAAACGCAGCATTTATCATTTATATTAAAAAAGCTGCCATTTTTTTCACTAGCGATTAAAAAAACTAACGCATATGTGGTAAAAACTTGGTAGAAAAACAAGCTGCCAACACTGCAGCGTGTATCTGCAGACAGAAAATACTGTGCGCGCTAGCCCTAAAACTCACTTTATAGTAATACAGTTCTATCTCAAGTGTACTGTAAATCTTTATTTTTATTACCTATCTTCCTTACTTAATATTAACTGTATTTTTCCCACACAGCAATGGCTGCTACTTCTCAAGAAACAGCATTTTATCATAGACACTGTTGTAATCCTTTTGAAAAAATATGAATATGATTGGCGCTGGTGGCTGGCTACTGTACTCTCCAAAGATTGTGAAAATGAAGAAGTAGAATTGACTTTATTGCATCCTTCTGGTCCAGTGCCATCCTTTGTGTAGCCAAGAAAGCCAGACATTTTAAAAGTGCACAAAAATCAGATATTAACTCAGGCGGAGCCTAACACCGTGACAGGCCGGACATACTCTTTGACACACAAGGAAATGGCGATTGCTAGTAAGCGTTTATGGACAAGATTACATTTCACCCACTAGAAGGGACAAATTGATAAAATGCCACTTTAAAAACATACTATTAATTGTTTGATTAGTTCATAATTTATAGAACGATGATTTAACTACTGTACTATTCTTATTAAACACTTCATAAATCACATGTTTAGTGATAGAATAGAAAACAAATTTATATGTATAAATAGGGGTTAACATTTTTGGTTCTTTTAATCTTGTTTAATCAAACTTGAGGATATGATCACCTTTCTTCTTTTGGTTTGTTCAATACATTCAAGTTGAAAATGCTGAGCGTTGTGTTCTGATGATTAAGATGTATTTATCTTGGCACTTATGGGATTTGTTTTTTGTGTTTCTTTTTTGTTGCATATAAATGTTTTATTCAATAAGTTGTGATAACTCATACAACCATAAAATAAAAAATATATAAATTTGACAGGTCCCAAGTTGAATCTCTGCACAAATATAACCAAGAACACAATCAGTCATTTTTTCACAATTGCCGTCAATAGTTTGAATTTGATATAAAGAAACATAGTCTTGTAACACATCAAATGAAAGCTGTTACCGTTCTGAGTAAAATGATGCCTCTCCCACTTCATTATCTTATTTCTTGCCTGAGATAAAAAAAATGTAAAGTCATACCAGGCCATAATTCACCCTTTTTTTAAACTTTAAAAATCTGTAAAAAATTAACTGATGAAGAAAAAAATTCTAAACTTTTAATTTGTAATTAACTAAAGTTGTACTTCATAAAGAAAAAGAATTAAAAAAATCTAAAGACGTCAGGTAAAAAAAAATATTCATATTTGATCACTTGATATAGAATGACCCATTGACGCTATTAATATTAAAATATTTTAAAATATGATCCCATCGCGATCCCAACTTGAAATTTAGTACAGATGTGGCTAAGAGCATAGCAGACACATGGGCAGTTTTTGAAATATTTAAAGCGCGCCGATTTTTCGGAAATGCGTTTTAAAGTTTTGCGCTTGCGATCACATGGGTAAAATATTAACAAAGATCCTCTTGTGACATATCTGGTGAAAGCCTACACAGTTCTGAGTAGATTGGTGTTTATTTTGTTTCTCTATCTTATTTCTAGCCCGAGATATGATAGAAAATGTAAAGCCATACCAGGCCAAAATTCGCACTTTTTTAAAACTTTAAAAATCTGTAAAAAATTAACTGATGGAGAAAAAAATTCAAAACTTTTTTTTTGTAATTAACTAAAGTTGTTCTTCATATAGAAAAAAAATTAAAAAAATCTGAGGACGTCAGGGAAAAAAAATATTCATTTTTGGATCACTTGACATGGAATGACCTATAACGACAAGATATCCCACTGCACTTTACAAATTAAAGGAGACATGTACAAACTATATAAGATTTTACACACTATTACCTTACTCAACATATCAAACAAGAAACGTGAAACCACTACTTACAAGCTTAAAACCTATGAGGAGATAGGGGGCATATGTAAGTTTGTGCAAATATATATTCTGACTGATTTATATTTTTGCATGTTTATTATTAATCTCACTGCCAAGGAGTCCAGTGGCTGGTTCTGCCTAGTGACTGAATATGTCATACAACAAGGTCATCAATCACTCAATAGGATCAACCACTAGTGATGGTGTCCGTACTGAACACCTAGTGTTCAGGCATATATCCTGAACAAGGACGTCCCTGGGATGTCCATGTTACAGTTCAGGTTCAGTTTGGGGGTGGGTAGCTATATAAAAAAAGAAAATAGTCATAAAATGACAGCATCAAACTTACCAGCATCCTGCCATCCTGCCGCTCGTATTTCTGGGCCACTCTACAGTCACAGATATTGGGCGTCTGTAATTGGCTGTTGGAGTAATCTGGAAACCGCTCATACATTCTAGAAGTTAGAAGGTATGGGCTGGTTTCAGGTTACTTTTGCAGCCAATCACTGATGCAGTTCTCAGTGTCAGCCTACTAGTTGCTGCTCACAGAAATGCAGCAGAGCTTAATATGTTCACCTGTGGATTTATCATCAAATCGTTTGTTTTTTAGGTATTAAAGAGTGGAACCAGGGATGTTTTTTGTGTTTTGTTTCAATTAATATGTTTTTTTCTCTTGTGTATTTTTTTTGTTTACTAGAAATTCATTGTGGCTGGGTCTAATATTGACCTGATACTATGAATTTCAGGCTTAGTGCAAGTTGCAAATACTAAGCTGTCATCCACCCCTTTATTACCCAATGTGCCACCCCCACCAGGGCCTGAAAATGGCGCTACGAAAGAATGCGTCATTTTCAGGGGCAACTGCGGGCTGCGATTTTCAGCGGGGGGATCCAGAATGCTTGGGAACTGCTATGCAGAGAACTCCAGCCCCTAGCTACCTGGGTTTTATCTTGGCTGGCGATCAAAAATAGGGCAAAGCCCACACATTTTTTTTCTATTTATTTAAATACTGTATTTTTTGTTTTTTAAGACGCACTTTTGTTTCCCCCAAACTGGGGGGGAGAAAGAGGGTGTGTCTTAAAAAGAGAATGTAAAAAAAAAAAATTTAAAAATGACATATTACCAGGGCAGGGGGCGTGTGGGTGCCGAGCGGGGGTTTCGGGGGCAGGTTCCGGAGGGTGAGGGGTACGGGTGTAGGACCCTAGATGCGGGGGAGTACTGGCGGCAGGAAGCACTGGGTGCCGCCATGTTTTTTGTGGGCGGCTGCATTCATTATGTGCAGCCGGCCGGTAGAGGTAGACACTGCAAATTGGCTGCGGGTCTCCTCTCTTTTGTTGAAGTCTCTGCCGCCGGCTGCATATAGTGAACGCCCACAAAAACATGGCGCAGCGCTCACTGCCGCCGGTACATCTCCACTGCTTCGGTCCTACACCCGTGCCCCTCACCCTCCGGAACCTGCCACTGACACCCCCGCTCAGCAGCCGCAATTCCCCCATCGGTAAGACTACATATAGGGGATGGGGGCACATAAGCAGGATGGGGGCATATAAATAGGATGAGGGCATTTATACAGGATGGGGATGGGGGCATATACACAGGATGGAGGGACATATTTTCAGGATGGGGCATATATACAGGAAGGGAAAAATAAAGATAAGATGGGGGAATGTATATACAGGATGGTGACATCTATACCAGGATGAGTGATATATACACCAGGGTGGGGGCATATATACAGGATGGTGACATTTATGCCAGGATGATGGACACATATACCAGAATCGGGGTGGACATATATACTGGGATACCAGGATGGGGGGTTTTATATACCAGTATGAGGGATATATACTGATTATAAAACAGACAATGGCATTATAGGACGGACCCCATTTAACATAACAAAAAAATTTCTCTTTTCCTTCACCACATTTGGGGTGCGTCTTATAATCAGGTACGTCTTATAAAGCGAAAAATACGGTAATTAAAAAAAAAAAAAATAATGGGCTTCCCTATATTTTGACTGCCAGCCAAGGTAAAGTCATCCAGCTGGAGGTGGCAGCCCGTAGCTGTCCACTTTACCTGCACTGAGAATCAAATACAGCGAAGCGCTATGCAATTTTTTTAAATTATTTATTTTTATAGTACTATGATGTCAGTCAATGAGTAAGGGGCCCCACAGCCAATCACAGATGCTGTCAAATAGAATGGGTGTCTGTGATGGGCTACTGGTAAAAATTGAACCAAAACCCATACATTCTAACATCTAGAATGTATGTGCAGTTTCCAGATTACTCCGCTAGCCAATCACAGATGCCTATTCTCTGTGACAGCGTCTATGATTGAATGGTGGGTACCTCTGCAGTGAATATCCAGAAATTCATGAGCGACCCCGGAAGTACAAGCGGTGGGATGCCGGTAAGTATAACTATGTTGTTTATTAACTATTTGCTTTCTTGAAAAAGCCACCCACCACAATCCGATAACTTTAAAGACCGAGTTCATGGTTTGGACTCAAGTTCAAGTCACATTCAGCTCAGATCTCGAACTTTAAAAAAGAGCGGGCATGTCCGCCGAATCCGAACATCGGCGTGTTTGCCCTTCACTATCAACCACTGAACTCGTGCATAAAAAAATACATTTTTGCATAGAAATGAAAATGAAAATGCAGAATATACCGTACTTAATATTATAGTATAATTCTTGAAAAACTACATAACAATCTGCTGAACTCTTTCACTCTATCACTTACTAACTGCAGATTAGTTACTATACTGAATGAGACACATTCCTTTAGAAGGGATGCTATGGATAATAACACACTTTATGATGTTTTTATCTTAGCTGTTACAGTGATGTCTGTCAGAGTTCATGAAAAAAGGGCATAATTTGATAATAGTTTTACCCAATCAGTGGAGCAGCAGCAGCCAGAGTTTTGCATCTCAAAGTGAGCGCGAACAAAATCCGGCATTAAAATGGAATGCTATTTGGTTAATGCTATATGTTTGACTTTTGTCAATATCTAGTCTATCAATGAACATACATGACACGTCGATCATTTGCCTTAGCTTTGCATTATTTTTATATTTTAACACATTGTACCATATTTCTAGACATTGTTTTTAAAAATTCTTTAATTCATTTCTTGCGATTTAAAGTATGAAAACTGAGAGATAGTTTGATTTGTAGCAAAAAAAATGATAGTTTTATTAATGAGGATTACTTGGGCAAACAATAATTAGCTTTCTGAGATGACATGCTGTAGTGCTTGGATTCTATTTACACAGATGGTAAAAAAAAATACTAGACTGATGCATGGGGAGACACCTGTCTCGTTAGAGCTGACTCTCATGTTTGGTAAGTTAAACGTTGTTAGCGAGACATATGGACCACTTTGTGAAAAATTATTTATGTATGTGGATAATAAGATTATCAAAAATCAATCTGAAACAATTTGCATTCAGAAAACAAGTGCATAGAAATAACAGGTAGGAAATGCTTTTCAAAAGTTATAATACATGTACTGTAGTTTGTGGAGTACAAGATACACCATGCGACCATAAAATGCACCCATTTAGGAGGAAAATAGGAAAGAAAATTGATTTTAATGTAAAAAAGCTGGTCCATCTTATAGTTCAAATGTAGCTCATCGGGGGAAGGGGGGGCATTGGAGTGGGGTTAGAGGAGGCAGCGTTGATGCTGCAAGGAGGCAGCTATTGCAGGAGTGAGGCGATGCTGTGGGCCCTGCGCTGGGGGTGTCCCGGCAGTGAAAGGCTGGAGCTATTGATCTCCCGGCAGTGGGCTTCAGGGAAAAGTCAGCAGTGCTAAGCAAAAGCTATTGGTCTCCCGCCGGTGAGCCTCAGGAAAATGGCGGCAGAAGCGACGCATGCACTGTTTCTCATACCCACTTGTCATTAAGTCAAGATCTAAATCTGCACAGCAGAATTTACCTGAAGTCCTGTCCCAGAAGATTAATGGCTCCTGCCTTGCACTGCTGACATTGCTTTCAAGTTCACTGCCAGAATATCAATGTCTCCTTCTTCACACCACTGGGACACCCACTTCTCCATATCAAGGGACCGCAGGATAGCCCCGCTCCTATGACCACGTTCCACAGTGCCTTCCGGTAAACTACATTTGGACAATAAGAAACACCCCATTTTTAGGGGGAGGTGGGAAAGTGTGTCTTATAGTTCATAAAGTACACTATGTGTACATATGTGACATCTTACCCACAATATTGATTTGGTGTTGAGTAATATTTGTTTTTGTCTTCAGTTAGAGGATTTTAAAATATAGCAAAAAGTTAATTGAAGACTACATCTATCTCTTAATGGTTCATGTTCCATAGAAGAATAGTTCTAAAGGGCAGATCTTGTATTGAAAGCCAAATTGGCAATGCAGTGGCAAAGAATACAAAACATAATAAAAAGAGGGCAAAACCAGAAGAAGAAACAATTCAGAAAAAGTCACAATGAGTAAAATGAGAAGTTAGTACCGTGTTTTCCCGATAGTAAGACCCCCGAAAGTAAGACAGGGTGGGGGGGATGGGAGGGTCTGCTAATGTAAGACCCCCCTGAATGTAAGGCAGGGTAGGGGGGAGGGGGGTGTCTTACTATCGGGGAAACACGGGGGGGGGGTGTACATACATACATACACACATACAGACACAAGCATACACATATATACACACCACACACACAGTCACACACACACACATAGCACCGCTTCTTACCGGGTCCGGCGTGGGGTCCCCGATGGTCCTGTGCCGTCCTCTGTGCTCCGGTCCGGTCCCCGAGATGATCCGCTGCCGTCCGCCGTGTTCCGGTGCCGTTTTGCACTGGTATTGTCGGTCCTAGGCTCCATGGTCCCTGCTCTTCCGGAGTTCAGGCCGCAGCTCCGCCCAGGTCATAGTGTGGGCCAATCAGCATAGCGGCGCTCACGTCATAAGCAAGCGTCATCAGGCACTTGCCTCTGACGTCAGAGACAAGTGCCTGATGACGCTTGCTTCTGACCTGAGCGCCGCTATGCTGATTGGCCCACACTATGACCTGGGCGGAGCTGCGGCCTGAACTCCGAAAGAGCAGGGACCATGGAGCCTAGGACCGGCAATACCGGTGCAAAACGGCACCGGAACACGGTGGATGGCAGCGGATCATCTCGAGGACCGGACCGGAGCACAGAGGATGGCACAGGACCATCGGGGACCCCACACCGGACCCGGTAAGAAGCGGTGCTATGTGTGTGTGTGTGACTGTGTGTGTGTTGTGTATGGTGTGTATATATGTGTATGCATGTGTCTGTATGTGTGGGAATGTGTGGATGGATGGCTGCAGTGTGTGGATGGATGGATGGATGGTGGGGCCTCCAATGTAAGGTCCCCCCCCGAAAGTAAGACAGGGGGCCACTTTTGGCCCCCAAAAAAATGTAAGACAGGGTCTTACTTTCGGGAAAACACGGTAGTACTATGAAGTCAAGGTCATGCAAGGTCAGTTATAGAAATGTGTGACCCTGGACAAAGATATAACTTTAACTAGAGCTCCAATTGCTGAAAAAATTGTACCAAAACCACACATTCAGTCACTTCAGAAGGTTTAGTGCAGAAAGCTATAACACTCATCTCTAGTGTTTTCAAGCAGCTTGCCAGATTCTTACAAAATCATGGCCATATGCCCCAAGGTGCTGCTGACAGCCAACCTCAGACGAAAATACAAATCAGCCTGTTCCCCGCACGACTCCTCACTACTGCACATCCTCTCACTGCATCTAACCCCTGGCTGCACCTGATCCCTGGTTGCATCTCATCCCTATGTGCTGTGCTTTGTCTGGACTGGGTATGACTTCATTAGTATTACATTCCCCTGCTGCATCTCAACCCTGTCGGCATCTCATCCCCCTGCTGCATCTCATCCCTATGTGCTGTGCATTTGTCTGGACTTTGTATGACTTCATCTGCATCTGAACCCTGGCTGCATCTCACCCCTTGCTGCATCTCATCTCTATATTCTTTGCATTTGCTTGACTTTGTAAGACCACATCCCCCGCTGCATCCGATCGCTGGCTGCACCTGATCCCCGGCTGCACTCATCCCCTAACGTGCTTTGCATTTGTCTGGACTTGGTATGACTTCATCCGCTTTGCACATCTCTCTGATGCATCTGACCCCCCCACTGCACCTCAGCCTGGCTGCATCTTATCCCCATGTGCTACACATTGTCTGGACTCGGTACAACCTCATCCGTATTGCACACTCCCCCGCTGCATCCAACCTTCCGCTGCGCCCGATCTCTGGCTGCATCTCATCCCTATGTGCTGTTCATTTCTCTGACTTGGTTTAACTTTATCATCACTGCACATCCCCCTCGCTGCATCTGACCCCTCGCTACATCTGTTCCCTGGTTGCATCTCACCCACCTACCCATCTCATCCCCACGCACTGTGCATTGTATTGATTTGATGTTGTGCATTTAGTCTTGACTTGGTGTGAATCCATCACTAATGCTCACCTTCCTGCTGCATCTGATCCCTAACTGCATCTGACGCACCTGCCTCTCTCTCCCTTCTGCATCCTATCCCTGCCTACTGTATAGAATGTTTCCGCTTTTCACTCTCACTGCCATCCCACTCCACTTCCTGCTAAATCCACCCATCCCTCACCGAGTAACGAAATAGTGCTCTCTCTCCCTCCATCCTACCTTGTTATCTCACCCATTCCTCTGAACTTTTCCTTCACACTCAATTCTTTGTTATCAAACATGCTCCCACCTTCTAACCCTCTCCCTGCTCCTCTTACTTATTTGTGGCATCTACCCTAATTCTGGTCCCACCATCACATCCCCACAGTCACTTCTACCCCATACCCACTCCCCAATACAAACTCTCGCAACCCCCATAACCTTACACCCATTCACCCAGTCCCCCCTCCCCCAATCACCCTACCTGGCACACTTTGGAACACTTGCTCAGTATGTATCAAACTCTCATTCATCCATGATCTCTTCATCTCCAACAAACTCTCATTCCTTGGCATCACAAAAAACATGGCTCAGCCCCTCTGACACTGCCTCCCCCGCTGCACTCTCCTATGACGGACTCACTCTTTCCCACACCCCGCCCTAGCAACAACTGCGGCAGAGGTGTCAGCTTGCTCCTGTCTGACAGCTGCTCCTTCACCCCAATTACACTGCTGCCCTCTGCCTCCTTTCCCTCCTTCGAGGTGCACTCTGTCCACATGTTCTCTTCCAGCAACCTCCAGCTGGCTGTCATCTACCGCTCCCCAGGATCTACCCCCATCTTTCTCAACAATTTCACCACTTGGCTTCTCCATTTCCTCTCTTCCAACATCCCCGCTATCATCATGGGTGATTTCAACATCCCCATTGACACCCCCCATCCCGCTGTCTCTAGACTCCTATCGCTGACCACCTCCTTTGTGCTTTCCCAATGGTCCTCCTCAGCCACTCATAAGGATGGCCATATCACTCGACCTTGTCTTCACCCGCCTCTGTTCTCTCACTGACATCTCAAACTCACCCCTCCCCCTATCCAACCACAATCTGCTTACTTTCCCCTCCCTCTCCCCTCCTACCATGCTCCGCCCCTCCAGAAACTCACTCATCCCACAGAATCCTTAAACATATTGATTTCCACTCATTCTCTGAGTCTCTCCTCCCTCTCATAGACTTAGCTTCCTCACATGACGCTGACGATGCTGCCACCCTCTATAACACCACATTAACTACAGCACTCTATCAGGCCCCCCCTCTCACATACAACAAAACCCGCGCACACAGGCAACCCTGGCTCACCACCCTCACTAAATAACTGTGAAGGGCGCCCAGGACAGCCAAGCGGAGATGGAAGAAATCTCTGCCGATGACTCTGCCACCTTCTTCAAACAGAAGATCGACAAAATCAGAGAAAGCTTTGAACCACTATTCCCTCGGCCCTCCCCCATTACCGCCCAACCCTCTTCGTCCAAAGGAAGCTTTTCCACCATGACTGAAGATCAACTCTCCTCCCTTCTGTCACGATCACACCTCACCACCAGTGCCCTCGAACCACTCCCCTGCCACCTCATCCCAAACCTCACCACAGTCCTCATCCATGCCCTAACCCATCTCTTCAATTTATCACTCACTACTGGCATCGTCCCCTCATTCTTCAAACATGCCTTGATCACATCCATCCTCAAAAAACCCTCCCTCGACCCTGCATCTGTCTCTAACTATCGCGCCATATGTCTTCTCCATTCGCCTCAAAACTACTTGAACAACACATTCATTTTGATCTGTCCTCCCAGCTCTCCTTCTCTTTGACCGCCTACAATCAGGTTTCCGGTTTCCGATCCCACTACTTCACCGAAACAGCCCTAACCAAAGTCACCAATTACCTACTTACCGCCAAGAGCAAGCAACACTACTGCATGCTCTTCCTCCTCCTTGACCTATCAACCAACTTTGACACCGTTGATCATTCCCTCCTACTTCAGATTCTGAAATCTCTTGGCATCACTGACCTAGCATTCTCCTGGATCTCCTCATACCTAAAGGACCGGACTTTCAGCATCACCCACTCCCACAACTTCACTTTGCCTTTCCCCCTATCTGTCGATGTCCCCCAAGGCTCGGTTCTGGGACCACTCTCCATCTACAGAGGTTTTTTTTTTTCCAGAAATAGCCATTTAGCCCCGCCCCCTGCGGTGACGTCACCGCTTATACCTGCCCTGCTCTATGGTTAACATAGAGCAGGGTGGGGAAAAGTGGTGATGTCAGAGCAGGAGGCTGGCCGCCCCGCCTCCTGCAGTGACATCACCACTTATACCCACCCTGCTCTATGTTAACCATAGAGCAGGGCAGGTATAAGCGGTGAAGTCACCGCAGGAGGCGGGGCTAAACTGCCATTTCTGGGGAAAAAATAAAACTCTGTATTATGCTGCAGAAGAGGGAGACAATGATTGGCAGCGGTGGGAAGATTACACTTGCAGGGGGTGTGAATCTTCCCTTCGGCTCCAGCCTCTAGCCACCTCCTTTATGGCTGCACAATGTAAGTTTTCTAAGTGTATTTACTCAGGGTACAGGGTGGCTCAAGTGCTGGGGGACCCCTTGTCTGGATGCAGCAGACATGCTGCATCCAGTGCTGTAATTAGATCACCATGCCTGGTTTGGTGACAGGTCCTCTTTAAGGTCTTAATGTATTTTTTTCATATCTACTATATAAAGCTGAATGTATGTATGAATGTGGCATAGCCCTGCCCACTCAACATGACTATGCCATCCCACATAGCCACACCCACTCCACATAGCCATGCCCACTCTGCAGCCTGCATCTTCACATATCCCCACCTCCTCCACATAGACCCACCCCTGGAACTAAGTGGAGGGGTGGAGCTATGAAAGGTAGATGCTATATGTGGACAGCACTATGAAAGAGGTGGGGCTACTGGGAGGGGTATAGCTATGTGCAGAGGCAGACCTACGAAGGGGCAGGGCTTCTGGGAAGGGCAGGGCTATGATACATACACACATACATACATTTTCATATATAGGCGATATTACCATATATGTGCATTACAACAATATATGGACATTACGCCCAGGCAATGCCAGGCTCTACAGCTAGTAGATAGTAATATACTTTTAAAGTTAAAGGCATTTTCCACAAAGTTAATTTTAATCAATAGATATTGGAATAATAATAATTTAAACATTTGTTTGTTCTTTTTTTAAATGTTCCTGCGCTGAGATAATCTTTTACTGTAAAGGTGTCCCTGCTATGTACTGTTAGATGGCCGTGTCTGATCGTATTGTACCTGGGCAATTGGGAAGAGCTCAGGTAAAGCATCAGATTTGGTGCATATAATATGATGCACAAAATTCTGGGTTGACTGCTGGCTGACATTTTTTGGTGAGAGATGGGCCAATAACCAAGGACTATCTATCAGCCCCAAGCTTTCTGCTTGATCTGCACTGGTTTTCAAACATGTGGGGGACCCCTTGTTGTTTTTCCCCTCTATTTTGATAACCAGAACAGATAAAGAAGACAACAGCAGTCTGATATTATCAGGGTGAAAAGAGCCATTGATATTGGCTCCTTCTCACCCTGATATCAGGCTTTTCCTTGGCTGGTTCGTAAATAGGGTGGACTCCATGTAATTTTTTAAAATTATTTATTTATTTTATACTACACTTTAGTTGGGAACCAGACATCTAGTGTGATGATTGCAGGAAACAGCAGACTGACTGCAACCAATCACAGACACTGACTTAGAAGGTGGGTGGGGGAAGCAGTGAATTTTTATAAGGTTTAATGAGCAGACCACAAAAGAGTCTGACAATTGTCTGATTTCCTGGGAAACACTGTAAGTTTAATTATCCTGCTGTTATTCCCATTTTGTGTTGTTTTGCTAATTTTTTGATTGTCATATATGGTAGCGCGGTCAATATTCCCTTTCTTTTTATTTCTGTTTTATTGACACAATGTTATTGGGAAGACTGCAGCAAACCTTCTAATACGCTTTTGTAGTGGTGGTGGCTTACACAGCCCTGCCAGGTGAGTGTGTACCTATTGAACACTTCCAATTGTTATACTGGTAACACCCTAGATTGCGCCTTTTCCATTCAAGCTTTTCTTCTAGTGACTAGTTGATGGAAGAAGGTTCTGTGTAACCGAAACGTCATTATATAACATCCTTAGGGCACAATAAAGGCACCTAACACCTCTAAGGCCCCTTTCACACTGGCATTTTTTTAAAAATGCGGCAGAGCCGGCAGATTTACCGCATCTGCCGACTAACGGCCGCACTTGTGACACACTTGCGGCAAGCCCCATGCATTGTCTATACACATTAGTGTATGGCAACCAACCTGCCCTCATAGTGTGTAAAATAAATAAATAATGAGAAAAAATGCAGAGGGTCTTGCTGTATTTTTCATTCCAGTACAGATAAAGTGTACAGCTGTGGACTGCCACCCTTAGTTGCTTAGTTTAACCTTGGTAAAACTAGGCATCTGGAGGCTGGTATTCTCAGCGTGGTGGAGCCCATAGTTATTGTTTTCCCCATGCTAAAGAATAGAAGTCCACAGCCGCCCCAGAAATTGGTACATTGGAACTTGTGCTGAAGGAAGAAACATCCTATCACCGTGCGTTCCTAGGACACAACGATGGCATCGAGAAATTCGGCCCTGTTCTTCGGTCATCTGCCGCAATTAACTTGGTAATGAAGGCAGGGCTGAAACTCTTGATGCCTTGTCTCATTGTGTCCTCAGAGCTACCTCTGATAGGATGCTTCCTCCTTCAGTGTGGGTTCAGTGTGAGCTGAGATTGCGACATGGGACCTCGGGATGGATTATTATCAGAGAGTATGTTCTTGGGACTTTTAATAAATGGGTAAATGAGGGTTGTCAGCATGTTTTATTTCTAACAAAGGAATTTTCTCCATGTTTTATTTATAATCAAGGAATTTCCTCTGTGTGTGTTTATTAACAATTTATTTTCCAGATTGGTAATGCACTGGTATGAGAAGAAGCCTGACATTACCAATCTGTGGCTTAATGGCAAGCTGTTAATATTCAGCTATCATTAACCCCTTCTATTACCCCAATGCCACTGCAAGAATGGCATCAGAAAGAGATGGGTAAAGCATAAGGAAATGGGGCTTCTACTGAATGCATAAATTAAGGGGAGAACTCATATAAAGGTTCAAATCTCATTTTATTATTTAAAAATCATGTGGTTCAAGTGATATGTGATTTGTGACTACCCACCCCCCTACATACAACACACAAACACAAATCTCCTTTCTGAAATGTATCTGATACTGGACAGTTCCCTGATTTATAATCCCACAACAGTTCTGAATAATGTGTCTCCAGATATTCTTTGGGTAGTATATTTTCTACCAATGTCAAGTGTAAGTCATTTGACCCTAGGGCTGATCGCGCATAACATGTGTGTCTGTCGTTCGCTATTCTCGACAAACAGTTCTTCTATCCTGTCTTACATCCATTATTCTTTTTGAAAGTAGATTGGTAATTTCTCTTTGCTTCTTATACCATCGTTATGGTTTCTTGCCCTGCCCAGGCTAAACTAAATAAACTAAATAGAAGAAACTCCAAAATTAGCCTTAGGTGAATCATGAATTGATTCTAATGAATGCGCCAATTTATGGGGTGGCTGCGTGCTGCAATTCTATAATGTGGGGCCCAATAACTATGAGCCCCACCTTGCTGAGAATGTCAGCCTCCAGCTGCCTAGTTATACCTTGGTTGGTAATTAAAAATAGGATGAAATGCACACATTTTTTTCATCAGCCAAGATAAAACTAGGCAGCTGAGGGTGGCAGCCCACAGCTGTCCACTTTATCTGTGCTGAGAATGAAAAATACAGCAAAGCCCTATGCATTTTTTCCCATTATTTATTTATTTTACAAACTATGAGGGCAGGTTGGTTGACATACACAGATATCGGTTCAGAATGTGGGAGCGCGTCTGAGTGCAACATCCAATCACAGATGCTCTCACAGAGAATGAGCCTCTGTAATTGGCCGATGCCAGTCATGTCAATAAATATTCATGATTCATAATTGGTGGCCCTAGAATCAAGCAGCTGGAGAGTGGGAGACTGGTGTGCTCTATCTATATCTGTCTATCTGTCTGTCTGTCTATCTGTTTGAGGTCAGGTATGACACAATTACCATGGTGACATGGTTAGCTGTGACCATGTCACCATGGTAATTGTGTCACTCGAGTTTGGCATAATGCCGGTGTGGTTGCATCCAGTTGTATCCCATTTCACAATATATACGGGCACAGTTAGATGCATTTTCTGCTGACATAGCACAGGAGAAATAAAATTTGACTTCTTGCAAACACAATTACTGCATTGCAGCAATATTGCAGCTCTGTCTTCCTGTGAGCTGGAAGCCAAAGCTGAGAGGAACCTGCAGATGTGTCAGTTAGACAATGGTCATATAATATGAATGGCACATGCAATGTAAAGCATTGGGGGGCCAGGCAAGGCTCCGCTGAGCTGAGCATCACTGACCCGAGAATGACTGACCCGAGCTTAATGAATTACTATGCAACTGTCATGATCAGTTATGTGGAGCCTCGCCAATTCATGCTATATGGCTATTTGACCCTAGCCTTATAATCACACAGAAAACTCTACAGTGAAATCAGAAGGGCAGATAGAGGCCATCACTCATCACACTGGTATTACCTTCTATTTATTATAAGCTCCGGAAGCAGAGTTATCTTCCAGACAGCATACACCATAGCATGGAATAGGTCATTTACATAAAGTGATAAAAGATTATTTCTCCACAACAGTGCATCTGATATGAGACACATAGGTAGGACTTTTTCAACATTCAATAACCAAAATACCTATATTAATAGTTTGTTAGGTTAAATGTGGTAAAAAAGATTCTTTAAATGAAAATACAACCATTATAAATATGGATTATACTAATCTATTAAATTAAGTTTTCAAAGTACAATAAAACATTTTCATCCTCACAAATAGGAATTTCTGGATAATATAGACAGTTATAAAAATATATAAATGACACTTTTAACACTAGATAATGTTAAGAAATAAATCCCAAAAGAGCTGGAATGGAACCCAAGCCTGATTATCTGGGACTGCTCAAAGGTTCATGCCCATAGCCAGGAGCCTCACTACAAAGCCATTTAGCAACTCTTCAAGCTCTATCCAATCTCCTGTGTATGAAATTATAGGCATGTGAAAGTACCTATATAATAATTCACGGATCTTTATAATGGCTGTATTATAACTGTTTACAAAACCGCTGTAAGATAGTCACATGCACGATTTTTGACATTTTCTCCATGTCTGGTCTGGAGGGTGTCACCTATAGACTGCTCTGCAGTCTCTGTTAGCTTTTCTGCAGTCTCTGTAAAGTGCTCTGCAGTCTCTGTAAAGTGCTCTGCAGTAGTTTATGTGAGATTATTCCTGTTTGTACCTTAAGGGTTAACGACAGTGGCTGTAGCTCTGCAGTATTAGTTGTCCATGGTATTATCTGCCTATGGCTCTGCAGTACTAGTTAGCTGCTGATGTGTGTATCAAGTGATCTGTTGGACCACTCCCCCAGCCTTTTAGTAATCCTATGACCTATCAGCTGCTGTCGTTGAAAGTGTTCATTCTCTACTCTGACTGTGTGCTGTTTGGACGCAGTGTAGTTCTGCTGAAGCCTTCCAGAAGCTTTTTTCCTTGGAGGTAGTCATCTTTTGTGGAGTTGCTGTATGTATTACGGACCATGGGTGGAGGTGAGGGGGTGTTATCTTAGCCCAGGGCTGTTCAGGAGCAGGCCAAGGGTGGCAGGTTAGACATCTTCACCTTTAGAGGTAATTCTTGGAACAGGTTCAACTAGGGAACTCTGGTCTTCAGGCTCAAACTTGATTCCCAAATTGCCTTTGCCCATCAATGACATCCTGCTACAATTCTGTTGGTCTGCTATAACTACCTGTGATTGAGGGAAAGGAAAATTGGGCTGTTGGATTGCAACATGACCGATCCTTTTGTTCTCTTTTGTTTGGCTTTGGCTTTTTCCACTATCCCTATTCAGAACACCCACACCCTTGGCCATGCATTCTTGTGTATAATGTAATGGCTAAAATTCATCCATTTTATTTAGCAAGTTAGCGAATGGAAAATAATTTGGAAATAAAAGTTCACGAGAGCACAAAACTAGCAGATCACATGCTCAGTTGTTTTTTAAGTAAAATCTATGTAGCTCATTGAAATCTACCATTTCTAATGCTTGCAGACTTAGCTGGAAGTCACAGAAAGGCATGACTGAACTCAGCAATAAGTGACTGATGAAAAGGTAGAAAATAGCATAAAGGGAGGTTTTTGTGAATACTAAAGCAAATTTGGAATCCAAATCATTTCATGTACACATATTAGCCATTGGAAGTTATGGAAGTCTGCGCTGTGTACTGTGCAATGAAAAATGCTCTTTTCTTCCAGCAGATTTTCTGTTGTGTAAGACTACAGTGACCAACATATGTTTTCAGCAAGCTGTGATCTCAGAAGAGTTATGATATGAAATGATTTATTATGAGCAGTTTGTTAGCACAAAACAAATCAGCTAATAGGCTTATGGACTAAACTCAGGAAATATAGCTAATTCTCGGAAAATGTGAAATCAGATGCATCAGGTTAGACACAAACACCACTTAAATATTAAGGGTATATGTATCTCGTTTTATGACTAAACCTACATTTTCCACTGACCTTCAAGCTGTAATTATCCTCAAGTGAAGACACACTTAGTGATAATTGCTCTAATACAACCTTCTTCACCCATTAATGTGATGATGGAGAGCTGACTCATGCATCTAAACCATTACCACTTTCATAGACATTATTCTAATTCTTAGGATCTCAAATTGGAGAATTCCACTTAGTCAAAAAATAAGTAATTACGTTAAATATAAATTGGGTGGTCTATGACAACGTGTAGAAACACAAGGTTATTCAATCAAACATGTATCTCCATTCAAGATTTTAAATGGTTTCAACAATTTTGGTCAGTAGTATAATAAAAGTGGTAAAAAGTAACAGATATCACATAGACCTTGTTGAAAGGAAATTTGTTACTAGAGATAAGCAAACCTTTCAAGGATCAGTTCGGGTCGCTGAACTTCCTCGTGTTGAGCAAACCTGTTTGGGTTCGGAGATTGAGTGCTTTACATTTGCAAAGCACTGGAGCGAGCATCGCTGTGGTCGGGTACCGTTGGTGCTTGGCTCAGTGTGAGCCACGTGCAGGGTTTGATCGGCTCTCACTGGGCTTTAAAGCATAGTTTTAAGGTGTAGCGTGTGTCCAAAATTAATTGACCCCCACCCTCCCACCATTAGGAGTGTTTTATTTATAGCTGGCTGTATGTGGATGGAGAGCTAAACTGCCAATCAGAGACTTCCATTGAGGTTTGGGTCAAGTTCAGGGTCACAATCAGTGCAGTAAAACGTTCAGCTGCATCTCCAAAACCCGAACTTTCAAAGGTTCCCTGATCTCTATTTGTCACCAGGTTTTTGCTAACTCATCTGAGAGCAGCATAATGTAGGGGCAGAGACTTTGATTCCAATGATGTACCACTTACTGGCATGCTTTCTGTAGTTTTGCTAAATCACTGTTTTGTCTGTGGCAGATCTACCAACACTGAATGCTGAACCCTGTACAACTCCACCAATACCACTGATTGGCAGCATTATGTGTACACTGTGCATAGACAGAAAGCTGCCAATCAGTGTTGGGGCTGTGATAGATGTAACTCATGCATATGGAAGCCTATATGGTAGCAGGTTTACTAGTCCTCTAATGATATGTCCTGCTGATAAAACTGTGATTTTATCAAACTACAGCAAGCAGCACTGCAAGTGACACATCGCTGGAATCAGGCTCCGGGGCTCTACTTTATGCAATTCACAAATAAAAAACCTTGTGACAATATCCTTTTAAATGGATCCCATGTCTAAAACGTTTTGACCTGAGTAGAGAAGTCCCAGTGTTACCATAGACTAAGCTCTTTATAATGGGTATATCAGTGTCAATATAAGGAGGTTTGATCTTTTTCTGCACTTCATGGTAGTTATTTATGTAGTACACAAATAGGTTTGTGTTTGTAGGTTTAGGTTAGGATTTTTATGAGAAAAGATTTATTATGGAGATGAGTCTTTCCTTACCTTCTTGTCTAGCATTGTAAGCAGCAAAAAATTAGAATGTTAAAGAAAGTTACATCTGTACCTTGTAATTATTAATGCTGTGCCTTATAATTCATGTATGAAGGGCAGTCTCAGGACAGCAATGTATTAAATGATCACACATCTATTAAAAGTAGAAATGTTAACATTACAGACTACCATTGATCAACTCATGATTAGAGAACTATTTCAAGGTCTGTATCCCGGACATTTCAAGGGATTACATTTATATTTCTGTAGCTTCCCTCTTGATCACTGAAGGATATAGCTGCTGTATTCCCAAGGATCAACACACAGTCGGTGAGTATAGCACATAAAAGAGGTTTTTCTAATGCCATGTTGGGCATTGGCTATAGAAATTCTGTAATTTATGATGTTGTTAAATCATAATGATTTGTCTTGCATTCGAGTGTATAATATAATATAATTTGGAACATAATCATCAAACTATGCTTCCCTGTGTAGACCAAGCAACACAAAATATTCAGCCATTGCCATTATTAAAGGGGTTGACCACTACTTGGACAACCCTTTCTCATTCCCCATGTTCACCCCCATAAAAATACAAAAGCCTATACTCACCATCTGTGGCAGCTACTCACTTCCTGTTAGTCCAAAGGTGGAGAGAAGGAAGCTGGTGCTGATTGCAAGGCTCGCGGTCATAACAAATGTCATGTGGGACCCACACACTCAACTTCTGACACCATTAGAACTGCACCGGCACCGGAGGTGAGTATAGGCATTTTCACTCTTATTGGGGTGGACATGAGGAATGAGAAGGGGTTGTCCAAGTACTGCACAACCACTTTAGTGCAGCAGGCTCAAAGTTATATTAGTATAGTTATATACTATAAATGTTTTCTATGTCCTTTGTATAATCTGTATTTTGGAAGAATTAGTAAAGCAAATTAATTATGTTAGGTACTCCACAGAAAAATCTAAAATGTGCCTCACTCTTGGAAGCAAAGAATGCAATGAGGGAATGACCATCCCTAATGTTTCTTACTCTGTACTCACTTCTTAGAAATGTGTATGAGAGCAGATATTGGGTGAGTGACTACAATAATGAGAGCGACCCTACAGTCATTCTCGTTTTACTCTTCATAGGTTTTCTAATTAGCACAAAAAGTAATTGTTGCTTTTAAAAAGAAATTAATTCTAACATTAATAAAGTACATCATCGTTATCATTACCATTAATTATTATATTATATCATTATCTTGTAAAAAGAACATTTCATTCACAAATACAAAACCTGACAAGCCAGAACTTTGTGATTGTAAAAGCTTGTTTTTTGGACATGCATCATTGTGATTGGAATCTATTACAAATGTCCGTACTTGATAAATGTATGGGAGTATACGCCTTGAATATGTACTAAAAGTCAGCAGAATTAGTTAATAAGGTCAAATGAATACTTCATTAAATTTCGCAAAGATTGCTCAACCCTTGAAACAGTCTACAGAGCTTTTATTTTTAATTAAGTTTTAACGGCTGTTTATGTAAATTCCACTTGAAATCTTTATCAAAGGACTACCTAAAGACATTCATACTTAAAGTTAATTTATTCTGCCACTGACAGTCTAGGAAAATAGCTGAATATAGTGCATTTTGTTGTGCCTCATTTGCAGTGTCTGATCAAATTGTTTTTATACCATAACTTTATTTGATGCTAACAAGAATCAACAACTAGCACAACACTATGGGAGATTGACATATGGAAGGTAATGTTAAAAGTTTATAAATCATTTATCATGTTGAAAAGTTATTTGTAATAACAGCTTGATTTAACAACATTAAACATACTAGTTTGGGAGGTAATCTACCCCTGTGCGCTCTCTCTCTCCCCGTGCATTATTGCCCCCTGTGTGCGGTCTCATTCCCCCTGTGCTGCATTCTTCCCTCGTGTGCTCTCTCCTTTGAGCAGTCCCACCCTATGTACTCTCCCCACTGTGTATTCCCTTTCTCCTTTCTGTGCTGTCTTCTCAACTCTGTGCTCTCTCCTTTGAGCTGTCTTATTCATGTGCGCTCTCTCTCCCCCTTGCACTTGCCCCTCCCACTATGCACTTACCACTCCCCCTGTACACCCATCTCTCTCCCTGTGCACTCTCTCTGCCCCCTGTGTGCTGTCTGTTCCCCTGTGCTTTGTATTTCTCCCTTGTGCTCTCTCCTCCCTGTTGTGTCCAAAGATTGCGACTGCCTGAGTAAGTGCACGTGCATGCTGGGTATATGCATGAGCACTCAGGTGGTGATGTATGAGTAGTGGCAGCTGCAAGCAGCGGTTTTTGGTGGCGGTGGTTGCAAGTGGCTGCAGCACCACTGGCGGTACTGCACAATGTGCCAGTCCCACCAGTGGGCACCATTTTTGCACACCCATCAATCTCTGCCCCCTGTGAGCTTCTTTCTGCCCTCCAGTGCACACACTGCCCCCTGTACACTTTCTGCCCCCCTATACACTCTCTCTTCCCCCTCCTGCACTCTCTCTGCCCCATGCACTTTCTTTGCCCTCCTGTGCACTCTTTACTCCCTCTGCACTCTCTCAGCCCCTGTCTGAGCTCCCTCTTCTCCCCTCTGCACTCTCTTTGCCCCCCTGTGTATTCTCCCTGCCCCCTGTGTGCTCTTTCTGCTTCATTGTGTGGTCTCTGTGCCCCCCATGTGCTCTCTGCGCCCCCTGTCTGCTCTCTATGCCCCCTGTCTGCTCTTTGTGCCCCCTGTTCACGCTTTGTGCCCCATGTGTGTATTCTGTGCACTCTCGTTGCCTCCGGTGTGTTCTCTCTCTGCCCCTGTGCATTCTCTCTGCCCCATGCACTCTCTCTGCACCTGTGCATTCTCTGCACCCCCCTCCCGTGCTTTTTGTGCCCCTAGTGCCTCATGTGCGCTCCCTCCGTGCCCGCCTGTGGGTCATGGTGCTGCCATCTTTGGACACCTGGGTTTCCAAAGATGGTGGCAGCATGAGCAAATGTTCATGCACATACCAGGCATGCACATGCGCAGCTATGCAGGCCACTGCCATTTTTGGACACTCATGTCTGCAAAGATGGCTGATGTCTCTTTAACTGGGCATGCACGCTGGGTATGCACATGCACACTTACTGAGGTGGTGTTGTGTGTGGTGGTAAGGTGCGACGGGCTGCTGGCGATGGGCTGCGGGCATCACTTCCTGGTTTTGGTTGAGGGTGTCGTTGGTTGCGGGGGTCGGCGACACTGCTGGCGGTACTGCGCAATGGACTAGTGCTGCCAGCGGGTGCCATGTTTGCACACCCATCACTTGGGTGTTCAATTGTGGCTGCCACCGGCACGTGATAAGGGCAAAACTGGAAGGAACTGGATGACACATGTCATTTCACAAATATGTAAAGTAGATTATTATTTATTTATAGAGTAACATTAATTGCATTGAGCTGTACATGAGAAAGGTTTACATACAAAACAAGTGAAAAATGCAGTAAACAAACTAACTGTGATAGACTGGAACAAAGGGGAGAGGACCCTCTCTTGTGGGTTTACATTCTACAGGGTGATGAGGAGGGAGACAGTAGGTTGTGTCAGCTCCGGTGGTGGTAGAGTGCCGGCTCCAGTGGCTGTAAGGTCATTGCAGGCAGTAAGCGGTTCTGAAGTGATGGGTTTTCAAGTTCCACTTGAAAATTGCAAATGTAGGGGATAGTCAGGCGTGTTGTGGTACGGAATTCTAGAGGAAGAGGGATGCTCAAGAAGTCTTGCAAGCGGTTGGATGAGGAACGTTTTAGTGTGGAGAAGAGAAGGGGGTCTTGGGAGAATCAAAGATTACAAGTTGGATGATATCGAGAGATTAGTTCAGAGATATATGGGGGAGACAGATTGTAGATGACTTTGTAAGTTAATGTTTATAGTTTGAATTGAATACTTTGGAGAATTGGGAGCCAGCAAACAGATTTGCAGAGGAGAGAAGCAGAGGAGTAGCAAGGAAAGAGGTGGATTAGTCGGGCAGCAGATTTAAGGACAGACTGAAGAGGTGCGAGAGTGTTAGCAGGAAGGCCACAGATGAGGATATTGTGGTAGTCAAGGCAGGAGATGATGAGGGCATGCACTAGTGTTTTAGTAGATTGAGGGTTGAAGAAACGACAGATTCT
Source organism: Allobates femoralis (assembly GCA_033576535.1). Lineage (NCBI taxonomy): Eukaryota > Metazoa > Chordata > Amphibia > Anura > Aromobatidae > Allobates > Allobates femoralis. Next base: position 120,248,171 of record JARQOC010000003.1, read on the forward strand.
GGAAATATTTTTGAGCTGGAGGTGGCAGGAAGTGGAGAGAGCTTGGGTGTGCGGTTTGAAGGACAAGGCAGAGTAAAGTGTTACTCTCAAATGTACTGAGCAAAAGTTTTGGGCAGGTGTGAAAAAATACTGTATTTTGCACTATAAGATGCATATATTTACCCCAAATGTTTGGAGAAAGTGTGCGGTGCAACTTATAGTTCGGATGTACCAGACATCAGGGCATATAGGAGCAGAGTCACAGGAGGCAGGAACCGATGTTAGGGTGAACACGTGTGCCTGCCATTAATAGAAGTGATTATTCACTGCTCCCCATTTCCATATTTCTGCCCACCTCTCAGCACAGAAGTTTGCACTGAGATGGGAAGGATTATGACAGTGGGGAGCTGTAAATATTCATTCTCCTTACTAGCAAGCACACTTGATCACCCAGTTACTGGCTTACTTGCAAAGCCTGGGCGATGATGTATGTCCACTAATACACTGAAATGAACTAGGCATGCATGGCAGTGACGTCATGTAATGCCCCGCTTACACAGTGAAGTCAGTTGCCAGCATTTAAAGAGCACACCATCAACAAAACATTGGAGGGAAGGTGAATAGAATCATTAATTTATTTCTGTGCATGGTGTTATGACCATAATATACACCGGGATGGGTTGGTGATGGTGATCACATATATATCAGGATGAGGGACAGATATACCAAGATATATGCAGTTGAGAGAAGAATCAATAGTTTTATAAATAATTTTTCATACTAAAGAGAGGATGGGTATTAAAATTATATGAGACTTGTAACTAGCTAATTCATGTTGTTGATTCAGTAGGGTTAAACTCTGATCAGCTTTCTTTTGGATTTGAGAATATATATTATTTTCAGAATATGCGACGCTAGTCACTGCTTATAGCTAGGGTATGACACAGTCACTACTTAAAGGAGTATATACAGGAGGGAAGTCAGGTAAACCTCGTAGAATTCAGTAAGTAGACAGAGACGTTGTCATGCAATGGTATAAGGTCAGGTTTCCAATAGATGATGATTCAGGGAGTCAACAGATATGTGAAAAGAAAGGAGTTTGGGAGCGCATCTGAAGAACCGTTTGTGAAGATTAATTAGCCAGGGGCCAAATGTCCACTCACTAGCGTGGTTGTGCACGCCCTGCACAACTTTGGTAGAAGGCCTATTGATTATCCTCCTCATTGGAGGTGTTCTGAGGTGCTGTTGGCCGCAGACAGCGCTGCTCCCGGGGAACTTCCTGTTTGGTCACGTGACCGGACAAAACCCAGAAATACATCACCGCAGGTCCTAAAGCAGTATTCAGCGGTGTTTAGCATTCATGACCGGCCAAGCCCTCTGAGATATGACTTAATATTAATATTTCTAAGACCAAGAGTGGCTCCTGCCAATTACCCCTAAGGGGATGAGGTAGCTCCAAGTGAAATATCGATCTATGGAGCACCTGATGATGGCAGCACTCTGCTGCTGAAATGCGTTGTGACCTATGTAGGGGTTAATAAAAACCGCTGTTATTATAACATTGGTCCCCCTTCTTATTTCTAACCCTAGCGCTCCATAGACCGATATTTCACTTTGTGAGGGAGTCAACAGAGGCATATTCAACTCATGGTCCAGGGGTCAAAATACCAGCAGAACACAACAAATACAGAAAGCAGACAAAAGAGAAATCCAACAACAGTCTGATAACAGTATGATAACAGAGATCAGCAAAAGAAAGACACAGGAATTCAGGCCAAAAAACACTTGACATACAATGCATGACTGTAAAGACTCTGGGAGAGGTTACTCAGTAAAATAGCAGAGAAATCACAGGAAAAATGTAACAGTTGATCAACCCAGCACCTCCCAGACCCAGAATGGAAGCCTGTCAATTAACTGCTGACGGACCAGCACACCAGATTCCAAACACAGCAATATATCTTATTGTGTCCGAGACGCACTGCGCAGAGGAATCGTGACAATATAATATTTTTATTACTTAGTTTAAAAGTTAGTTGTATTATTTTCTTGGAAAGATTATATTATGCTGCTACAGGAGAAGCTCGGAAACTTCATACATTTTTTTTGCATATTAAAAAAACGGATAAAACAATAATGGTAAAAGCTGACACAATGACCAATCACTGATGAAAATCTGATCCAACACACTAATAAAAATCTGAAGGTCCTTTCTTCATGTTTTTACATCTGTGCAAAAAATGAGAAGTAAAACTTGTAATAGAGTAGATTGAGTGTGATGTAATATTAGAGTATTTCTAAGTTTGCATTTGTAGTGGACGTAACCTTACTCAATATGAAGTACTGTACACATTAATCATGTTCTTGAGTTACTTGCATCTATGACAGAACTAAACTTTACACTGCAGAAAAATATCACCTTGATAACTTTTCTAGGTCTACATAATTAACCGTATGGGAAAAATGTCATTGGGAACTAGGGATCTTCCATTAATCAAAGGGCTTTATGGTTAACAGTTTAATGTATGTTAGAGACTTAAAACATGATTCCCGGCTTAAGGTAAATGTCTAACTCTAACCTTCAGCATCATTTTGTAATTTTTTTTCTCTTAATAGGTCCATGTTTTAATTATTATTCTCGTTATACTATACTAATCATATATATATGCACCCCCACTTTGCTCCCAAAGTTTTTGGGAAAAAGTGCATCTTATAGTCGAAAAAGTAAGGTACATCATTTTCTGGAACAACTTCAAGGGTGCCGACACTTTGAGCCTTGATCCACCTACCTACAGGTGCATCTCATAGAATTAGAATATCATCAAAAAGGATAATTTATTTCAGTAATTCAATACATTAAGTGAAACGCATATATAGCGTCCTTACAAACAGAGGGATCTATTATAGGTTAGTTGTATAGCGATACAACCTGTTTTCAAATCTTTTATAAGAATACTAATTTTATTTCACATTTGGGAGCAATAGAAGAAAAACCAACACAAAATTAAAAACATTTAAAATGCGGCATACATATCCATATACAGAAACCAATACAGGTATATATTGGAAAACCCACTCAAGAGGAGCCTAGTTCACTGATTGGTATAGACAAAGATTTTTATATCAGACAAAATTCAATAGTCCATCAGCTACTAGCAAGGTTACATCAACCCCTTATCAGAAGTTATTATATACTATCTATACATGTAATGAACCCCTTAAATAGGAAAAATGCAATTGGGTAGCTTTGGAGGACATTAATAGGTTACCCATTAGGAGTAATCCCTGATAAAGTACATTTCAAAGCTTGTCTTAATAGATATCAACATATCCACGCAGGAGTGGATTATTTAGATAGAAAGTAGTATTAGAGAAGAAGAAAGGTTATAACCCTTATATTTATATGCACGTATAAATACCTAAAGTAAGATTCCTATATAGAGAGGAATATCAGGCTCATTCTATAAACACATTTTAGTGAACCCCTAGAAGAGATACTCAGTCCAGACTGGGAGAAACACTTAGTAATAGTGAGGGTTAATATTATGTTATGGAGAGAAATTGCGCCAATAATGTTCCCCAATCAGAATACAGAGGTATATAGTGCTAGCACAGGGTAGCAGAAATCATGCCCAAAGTCAAAACTGCAATTGTCATACCAGAGTGTAAGGACCAGCCAAAGATGGATTTACCCAGAAGGAACATGGGTGAATGGCTAAAGACGGGGGGGAGGGGAAGCTGACCCAACGTATATCGCTGCCCCGCAAGTGGCAGCTTCATCAGGGGAGTGATGTTAAATGCATGCAGTGCCCCTTAAATAGCATAATATAAACTTACTGCGGACGTTCAGAGGGCCCCCCTGAAGTGGGCGGTGGATACCGAGTCTGGATGGCCAGCCCATCTCATTATGCTCCTGGCATCCTGGGAGAGCAGTAGACGTATGCACCGGTTTCCAGTGGATAAACTGCGCATGCGGGAATCCAAAAACATTGCCGCGGCTATATTAGCGACAGGAAGTGTCATATAAAGACATAGTCGTGGCAACAAACATTTAAATAAGGTGTAGCTAGTGCCAATAAGTCCAAAAGAATGGCGCACATTATATACCTTTCATAACATCTGTCAGTAGATGGATTTATTAAGTTTATATAGGTACATTAGTATAATGAGTAATTCCCCAAGGGAACACATCCCATCATTGGCAGTAGATAGAGGAGCGCGAAACTAATATCAATATGATGATAGGTTCAAAGTATCAGAATTCACATATGGTATCATGCAAAGTTTTTTGCAATTCAAAACAATTGCTACTTCAGCGATTTCGAACCAACCAGAAGGGGAAGGGTGGAAGTATAGGGCAAAACTGCGATATTACAGAGCGAAATAATACCAGGGGTAAGGTTACATCGGAGTCCCGACAGGGTATCAAGCAGAAGGGTCGTAATTTAGAAGATGTCATGGTAAAATACCAGGCATCGACCGGTCTAAAGACTCAGAAAATGTTTTTTGGCATAGATATTGGATCTAGTATTATCATCAGCCGATATAGGGTTATTATCTCTATATACATTAGATAGTTGTATATTAGTAGCCTAGAAGAAAATTGAAACAGAAAAGGGCTCTCTAAGTCCCCAGAACAATACGGACGGTACACCTATAGGTATTGGTTATCAAAATGGGCTCAGCAATCATTTATAAAACCCTGTGAAGAGCAATTCTTCATTTAGTCCATTGGACAGTTCAATGTATAGATCCATGCAGATTCTCATCTCAGGAGTTCCTCGGTTTTATTCCCTCCTCTTATGTTGGTCTTAATCTTTTCCAAACCTATGATTCTCACTCTCCGGGTGCTGCAGTTATGATTCTCCAAAAATGGCTCGCCACGGATGAAATACTTTTTTCTTTTTCCAGATCCACCCACGCTGTTCCAATGTTGGAAAGATGTTGCTGGCTTCTCTTTACTGGGTCGTCTGGCCCACATAGACCTTTGGGCAACCACAAAATAATGCATACACCAGGTTCCTTGTCTTACAATTAAAATAGCCCTTGGAATTTGGCACTGTGGGAAAAATATCAGAAAAAAGAGAATCACCAGCTAGCATCAATGGACAAATATTACAATCTCCACAAGGGTAGGAACTCATCAAATGTATTCCTCTCCCAGTTCTTGTAGTTGGTCGATAAAAATGGCTTGACATAAGATTATCCCTTAAATTTCTAGCTCTATGCGCCACCAATCTTGGTTGTTCAGGAATCAGTGTGGACACAAGTGGTTCAATCTGTAAGATGCCCTAATTCTTTTTTAGGACCACCCTCAAGTCTTCCCACTGATTGTTAAATTGGGTGATAACTAGTGATGAGCGAGCATGCTCGCCGCTACTCGGTACTCGCACAAGTATCCCGGTACTTGGGATGCTCGGTGAACACCGAGTACCGCCGAGATGCTTGGACTCATCACTAATTATTATTGATGTGACACAAGTATACAGCTCCCTTCAGTGCACAAAGTAAGCTGGCACCTCACAGAGAGCAGATTGATTGTTAGGGTCCCTGTGGGGGGCACAGCAAGGTGTTGTATGCTGTGTATGCTGTTACGATTTGAAAAAGCCCTGAGTCCCTGTTGGTGGTTCCAGGTCTTTCAAATGAGCAATCAGATCTGCCGAGCCTCTGATGTAAGATTTTTGTCTTAATGCTAGGGGTTGGAGGTAAAAGTCAACATATGAACATGGTCTTTCCAGAAGACCACCGATTCCAGCAACAATAGGCCTGCTTGATGGATTCAGTAGGAATTTATGTATCTTTGGAAGCATATAAAAGGTGGGTGTCACCGGGTATGCTGTAATCAGAAAAGAAAACTCTTTCTTGGTGATGATACCCACACTCAAAGATGATTTGCTAGTTGGTGGTTGGTAGTACGTCCTATTAGAGAGTTGACATTTCTGATAGCCAAAGGATGATATTACCTCCCTTATCTGCCTCCTTAATTACCAAATCTTATTGGTTCCTAATATTTTAAGTTCCCTTCTTTCCTTTAGAGAAAGTATATTTGATCTACACTTATCCAGGTTTAAATTTTTAATATTCCTACATACAGTATCAAAAAAAAATTGTATCGCATGGAATAAGGACAAGCTATTTGTGGCTTGAGAGGGTAACCTACCTGTGAATCTCCGATGTCCACTTGTTTGGTCTTTATTTTCAACTAGGAGATCCAATAGATCTTGTCAGATGTTTCTTTCATTTGGGGTAAGGTATCCGTCACCGAGGGTTTGAGATACAGGAGCCGAAAAGTTAACTGTCTATAGAAAAGATAAACATCCTTCACAAATTAAAATTTATCCAAAGTAGTCATGGATGAAAAGGATAACCCACTGCGTAAGAGTTTTTTTTCTGTTTTGCTGGGGACAAAATTTGAGAGGTTAACAATACCTGCAGTATTTACTTCTTGCCTCAGTTTGGGCCCTTCTTCGTGGTCTCAGGTTTGGGCCATCTACGTCTTCCCCTCTGGGTTTGCTATCTTGATCACTAGGATCTGAACATAAAAAATCTTCCTCTGATGATGAAATAGGTGCAGGTGAATTGGATTCTCGGGTGGAGTATTTATAGGTTTGGATTCAAGCATAGAAATGAAATCCGGGCACTGACCTGTTAACAGCATTACTTGTATACTCCTGTGGTGTGCTGTGGAATCTCCTGTTGCTCAGCCAGAGTTCAAGACAATATATCCAAAGAAAAAAAGATGTCAGCACTCAGCATTCACGTTTGCAGCTGATTAATTTAATAAAAAAATTACAGCAGCAGGTGCATGATACAGGGAGGGAGGTTCTAGGACCGACGGTGACTGCTTCGCGGGATGTCCCGCTTCTACGGGTCCGGTATCCCGCTTCTACGGACCCGTAGAAGTGGGACATCCCGCAAAGCGGTCACCGTCGGTCCTAGCACCTCCCTCCCTGTATCATGCACCTGCTGCTGTAATTTTTTTTTTATTAAATTAATCAGCTGCAAACTGGAATGCTGAGTGCCGCCATCTTTTTTTCTTTGGATATATTTATAGGTTTGGGTTTATTAGGTCTGGGTCTAGGGTTCCCCTTATGGACCCATTTATAGGCTTTCCCTAATTCAAAATTCTTCTTGTCCTTTATAAACTTTAGTTTTTTCCTTTTAATCACTTCCTTTTCAAAAATTGGTCAATAGTATATTTTAGCTTATTTTGAAATTGTTTATCCAGATTATTATCAAATGAGTCTAGTTGTGTCTCCCTAGTGTGACAACCATCCGCTGTGAAGCTGAGCTGCTGGTAAGGCAGCACCCCGAGAAACCCCGAGACCCTTAACCCCTATACAGGGATCTGGAATTATAGCGGAGTTCAGGGGGTAGCTGCCTATTATGAGCAATAGAGCAGGGAAGGTCGCCAGGGGAAAAAATCAAGACCCAAAAAACAAAGTCAGAAGTCCGAGTCAAAACCGAGAGGGCAGCGAAAGTACAAAATCATCAGGCAGTAGCAGAGTCGAGAATCCAGGCAAGGGTCAAGGGCAAAACCAAGAGGGCAGCTGAGGTACAAAATCGACAGGAAGAAGCAGAGTCAGAAATCCAGGCCAAGGTCAGAGACAAAACTAAGCATACACTATATCACTGGGGAACCAAAACTATATCTGGCGGCCTGCAAGACAGGCTCCAATGTATTTGAAGGGCGCGGTTACCTCCCATAGGCTGGAGCTCACAGCCCGATGACCTCATCCGGACCGCCCCTAGATCCAGACCAGATGGAGATGCACGACTGGCTCCACCCACGCCACCTCTGACAGAAGAACGCAGGCTGCGCCTAACGGACACCTCTGCAGGGCCCGCTCCTCTGCGACCAACACCACCCAGAGGGGAAACACAGCGGCGCTCAGCAACAGAGGCAGACGTCGCGGGAGCAGTTTCATATGAGGACAAGACCCTCCTGTCACCGGTGCCACCAGCCGAAGGAATCCGGCTCCTCCCAGCGGCCGAGGCAGGAACACCGGCCACCGAGTCCAATGGCGATGTGACACCTAGCTTTGATTGAATCTCTTAAGGTAGTCAGAAGGGGCTGGTCATGGGTTATTAGTAAATTCAACAATATATTGGAACATTCTTTCAGGCCTACATCCCAGTCCTTCCGGAACTGTTTCTCTTGTTCCCACGCTGGGAATATCTGTACCCTCAGCCCCCTAGGTATCAACCCTAATGTTTTATATCGTTCTAGACTTTTTAAGTTCCACCATGTTTTCGTATAATTTTTATGTACTTTTGTGAGTTCATTTGAAATTTACTGAAGCTTTTGCTTCCTTTCTTTTCCCCAGGTGGATCAACTTCATCTGAATTTGTTAGATTAAAAACATCACTAAATTGGTTATTCCATGCTCTCTCCCTCTTCTCCAAATTCATATCCCAAAAAAATATATATCAGGGAAAAGAGTAGCTCACTAAGTACCAGGGCGAGCCAACAAAAACCTCTATCTACAATACTTCAATAGGGGTTATATAATAGTACTGCCAAAACGTTAAAAAAGATACAATACTAGTCAAAATGTACATAAACCCCAAACAATTTATGGGGAGCATGCCATACTCCACAAAGGTTGCTTATAAGAGGCTCATCTTGAGTGGATTTTCCAATATATACCTGTATTGGTTTCTGTATATAGCTATGTATGCCGCATTTTAAATGTTTTAAATGTTTTTAATCTTGTGTCTTGTATTGCTCCTGAATGTGAAAAAAAATTTGAATAGTTACAAAAGATTTGAAAACAGGTTGTATCGCTTGCTTTTACACACCCCTTTTCCTTCCTTCTCCTGTAAATTAATAAGTTGTTAAGCGATCCCTTTATATCTACTCTTACATTTCTCTCTAATTTAAAGGTGCCCTTCCTTTAAAAATTCTGATATAGACTTGATTGCCTCTCTTATCTCTTATAGGCAACCTTTCTCCAGTGTGGCACGCTTCTCATACATTGTTTGGGGTTTATGTACATTTTGACTAATATTGTATTGTTGAATTTACTAATAACCCCTGATCAGACCCTTCTGACTACCTTAAGAGACTCAATCAAAGCTAGGGAGACACAACTAGACTCATTTGATAATAATCTGGTCTAAACAGTTCCAAAATTAACTAAAAAATACTACTGACCAATTTGAAAAGGAAGTGATTAAAAGGAAAAAAAAAAGTTGATAAGGCACAAGAAGGATTTTGAATTAGAGAAGGCCTATAAATGGGGTCATAAGGGGATCCTTATGACCCAGACCTAATAAACTCAAACCTAAAAATGCTCCACCCGAGAATCTAATTATCCTGCCTCCACCAGCACGTATTTCATCAAAGGAGGAAGATTTTTTATCTTCAGATCCCAGCGATCAAGAAAGCAAACCCAGATGGGAAGACGTATATGGTCCAAACCTGAGACCACGAGTGGGCAGACTGGAACCGGTGCCGCAGATCCCTCCAAATAAGGGCCCAAACCGAGGCAAGAAGTAAATAGTGCAGGTAGCCTGAATATTGTTAACCTCTCAAATTTTGTTCCCAGCAAAATAGAAGAAAATCTCTTACGCAGTGGGTTATCTTTTTCACCCATGACTACTTTGGATAAATTTAATTTTGTAAAGGATGTTTATCTTTTCTGTAGACTGTTAACTTTTTGACTCCTGTATCTCAAACCCTTGGTGACTGATACCTTACCACCAATTGAAAGAAACATCTGCCAAGATCTGTTGGACCTCTTGGATGAAAATGAAGACCAAACAAGTGGACATCGGAGATTCACATGTAGATTACCCTCTCAAGCCACACCTAGCTTATCCTTATTCCCTGCGATACAAATTGTTTTTGATACTGTACATCGGGATATTAAAAATCTAAAACTGGATAAGTGTAGATAAATAATATTTCTCTAGAGGACAGAAGGGCACTTCAAAATATTAGGAACCAACAAGATTTGGTAATCAAGGAGGCAGATAAGGGAGGTAATATCATCCTTTGGCCATCAGAAATGTATGTAACAGAGACTAAATGTCAACTCCCTAATAGGACGAACTACCAACCACTCCCTTCAGACTTCACCATAGTCGTCAAGTCTTCAAGAACAAATTGGACCGCCTCTTGAAATCATCTTTGAGTGTGGGTATCATCACCAAGAAAGAGTTTTCTTTTCTGATTACAGCACACCTTGTGACACCCACCTTTTATATGCTGCCAAAGATACATAAATCCACACTGAATTTACGATGTAGGCCTATTGTTGCTGGAATCGGTGGTCTTCTGGAAAGACCATGTTCATATGTTGACTTTTACCTCCAACCCCTAGCATTAAGACAAAAATCTTACATCAGAGACTCGGCAGATCTGATTGTTCGTTTGAAAGACCTGGAACCACCAACAGGCACTCACCTGGTGACCTTAAATGTCGAATACCTATATACAAATATCCGCCATTATCTGGGACTGGGTGTGGTGTCCTTTTTCCTGAATGAAACCACCTCAGGTACTAGGGATCATGATAATTTCATCATTGACCTCCCCAGCATCATCCTAAACTGTAATTCTTTTACTTTCGATCGTGTTTTCTACCGTTAAACATCTGAAATGGTGATAGGGGCCAAATATGTACCTTCAGACCCAAATGTCTTTTTGGGGTGGTGGGAGGAAACGGTGGTACACAAAATGGGTCACTTTGAATGGTTTTTCCACCGTTGGTTTAGATATGTGGATGACATTTTGATTCTCTGGACGGGGCCCAAGGAAGACTGTGATCAGTTTATGCTAGAACTAAACAGTAACTCTTTAAATATCATCTTGACAAGACAGGCACCTTCTGATACGGTTGATTTCCTGGACCTCAAACTTACCCTCTTGGGAAACAAGATCTACACAGACTTGTATCGTAAGCATACTTCGATTAACAGCCTCTTACATTATGAGAGCTTCCATCCGCTACATCTGAGAAATGGAATCCCCAAGGGTCAATTCCTATGCCTGAGGACGAACTGTACCAAAATGGTGGAGTTCGAGAGACAAACGAGGCCTTCAGATCTTTCAATGTTGTTGTGGGTCTTTTTGTGACCTCTCGAATGAGACGTCTCAGGGCTTTTGGGATAATTTCAGTTGGCCGGCCGCTCTTGGAAAGGTTCACCACTGTTTCACGTTTTTGCCATATGTGGATAATTGCGCTCCCTGTTGAAGTGCCAAAGCTTTATAAATTGTTTTATAACCTTTTCCAGCTTGATAGATCTTAATTACTTTGTCTCTCATTTGTTCCTGAATGTCTTTGGATTGCTGCACAATGTGTAGCTTTTGAAGATCTTTTGGTCTATTTCACTTTATCAGGCAGGTCCTATTTAAATGCTTTATTGATTGGGAACAGGTGTAGCAGTAATCAGGCCTGGGTAAGCTTTATAATTATGTGATAAACCTAGTTAATGTATGTTTTAAAGGGGGAATCACTTTTTCCCACATGACCCTGTAGGTTTGGATTTCTTTTTCCCTTAATAATAAAGACCTTTATTTATAAACTGCATTTTATATTTGCTTGTGTTATCTTTGTTTATTATTTATATATGTTTGGTGATCTAAAACATACAGAAGTGACAAACATGCAACAGAATAAGAAATAAGGAAGAGATAAACACTTTTTTACACAAGTGTATGCCTGGAATGGTCCCAGGATGGACAGAATTACAAAATATTACAGAATTGAGTGACATTACCTCTAATGGTGGGTTTACACACACCAATTTATCTGTTCAATATCTGAACAGATCTCTGGTTGCAGTGAAATCATGGACACATAGTTCCATTTTGGACACAGCCACAAAATGGAACTATGTGTCCATGATTTCACTGCAACCAGAGATCTGTTCAGATATTGAACAGATAAATTGGTGTGTGTAAACCCACCATAATACAACAGTGCCAACAGCAGATCCCCCCCATAACAATGCATCATGACTAGAAATGAGCAAACGTTCCCCAAACATGTTCGCCAATTTTATATTCGGCACGAACATTGCAGATTCGCTTTGAGATTGGAAATCAAAATAATTTCCCAAAAAATTAGCAAACATGGCTAAATTCAGGAAAAAAATTAAATATAAAATAGCCCTACAACGTTCTATTTTTGTTTGAGGCCAAAATGCTCGCTAGAAGACCTGTTGGCCCGGAACAACACCTAACCTTAAGGTTAGGAGTTTTCCTCCCATAGGGTCTACCAATTTGTATCAAAGTGTAGACATTTTTGGAGCTTTAAATTAATTTTTTAAGCTTCCTGGAGTTTGCAAGTGTTTTGTCACCTGCAGAGTGGAATTTTGGGGAGAGCAAACCTTTATTATTGAAGAGGGTCAGAAGCATGCAAGACCATTTCTTCTCAACTTATGTGATAGCAATTCATATAAAAATAGCATATAACCATTATATGCTTCACTTACATGCTCTTATAGGTCAGGTAATGTTCACGATCAAGAAACACCATACTATGGATTTTGTATCTTGAAAATGTGCAATCACTACTTCATCCCATTCCATATGTTTACTATACAGATTTCTGGCAAGTGCACAACTGTGTTATCATATGTATAATTTATATTTAATCATGACCACATTTTTTGCTTCAAAATAGTTTTTTACTATTTTCCTCCTATGAAACCTAGATACGTCTTATGGTTCAGGGCAAACAAAAATCAAAGAAAAAAATGTATTATCTTAAAAAACAATTATTGCAATTATACATATTTTTAATATATGTGCTTGTGGCGCCCCACTGGTCAGGATGCCACATAGGGGTACTGCACCCAGACCAGAGTGTTTAGTATCCCTGTGACCAGGGGACTGAGATGTCAATAGGGGGACCCTCACCACATGCATCCACACACCTTAGGTCAGGGGACAAATAGGTTAATCTTTTGCTAGGAAACCGGTTCCAGGGGAGGAGCTTAGGTGGTATAGTGGAGAGTGGGAAAGTTAGTCAGTCAGAAAGTCGTTGGAGGGGAACCCTGCAAGAAGCGTAGTGGAGGGCTCCTCAGGAGAGGTGGCCCGGGAACCGAAGGGGATCCTAAGATGTTGAGGTGCACCCGAATCCATGCCGGTACGTCTCCCCGGCCTGAGGGATCCAGTCCTTACTGGAGGACCTGCTCCGAGGTGGTGTTGGAGTTTATCCCCGAGCCGCAGAACCGAACAGCACGCCCTTCTTCAGAGGTCATGGCAACCCGAAATAATTCCCCTAAGGCCCCCATATAGGGTCAAGGAGACCCAGAGAGCAATAAATTCCAGGAGGAGGCCCAGAGGTGACAGATTCCAGACTGGAGGCTCCGAGGGCATTAGACTCCATAAGGATCTGTGGGGACCAGCGGTGGGCTCTGTGCACTGGAGCGCAGGGAGGGAAAGAGAAGAGCACAGTAAGGACTGATAAAAGGAAAATCAGGCACATTACAGAGGGTCCCCAGTGAAACATCCTAATCCCCTTGTGACTTCCCCGGCCAGCAATACCCGTGGACTGTTTAAAGAACTGTTTGCTGCCAAAGTCACCAGTAAAACCCGTTTCAGAGACTACGACTGTGTGGTGTGTTATTAGTCTGCACCGGAGGAGCCATACTCCTGCTAACAGAGTCGGTCAGCCTGCATCTCCACCTGACGAGCTGCCTCCCTGTGTGAGTTCTCCATTCTTCCATTACTGCCCCGGGAATCCTGCTCTACCTACAGGGAGCGTTACCAACTAGCTGCCTTATCATCATTCCCGGAGGTCTGCAGCAGCGCCGGTATCATTACTGGATACCGTGGGTGGTGTCACAAACTCTTTTATTTTTATTCCCCTTTTTTAGTGACCGCAAGGGCCACGGGTCCGGGCACAGGCCGACCGTGACATCCCTCAATAAATCAACGCCCGGCACCAGGTACCCCACAGCCCTGGGGTGGGTCATGTTTATTTTCTTTGTGTCTATTGGAACAACCCAAACCAAACCAGGGAAAAAGGGCAAATTGGGCATAATTTCACGCAAAATCCTCAAAAAGGGCCAGACAAAATTGTTTGCACCCCTAACTTATTATTTGGGTGCGCACACTTTGGTATAAATAACTTCAATAATTAGCGTCCTATAACCATCAACAGGCTTCTAACACCTCTCAACTGGAAGTTTGAACCACTGCAGAAAGCTTCAGGTCTGTCATATTTAAAGGGTGCCTTCTCCCAACAGCAATTTTAAGATATCTACACATTTGTTCAATGGGATTTAGACCTGAACTGGTCACTTCAGAACAGTCCAGCACTGTGTTTCCGTGTGTTTCTGGTTGGTTCTTGAAGTATATTTGGAGTGATTGTCCTGCTGGAAGACCAATGACCTAGGACGCAAACCCAGCTTTTGACACTGGGCACTATGACCCAAAATCCTTTGGTAATCTTCAGATTTCATGATGCCTTATACACAATCAAGGTACCCAGTGCATTAGGTAGCAAAATAATCCCAAAACGTCTTTGAACTCTCACCATATTTGACTGTTGGTATTGTGTTTTTTTTCTTTGTAGGGCTCATTCTGTTTTTTTGGTAAACAGTAGAATGATGCTCTTTACCTAAAAGCTTTATCTTGGTCTCATCTGTCCTCAAGACACTTTCCCAGAGAGATTTTGGCTTGCACACATATATTTTGGCAAACTGCAGTGTAGTTTTTTTATGTCTCCTTGTCAGCACTGGGGTCCTCCTGAGTCTCCTGCGATAGAGTTTTATTATTAAAATGTCGATGAATAGTTTGCTCTGACAATGATGCACTCTGAGCCTGCAGGACAGCTTAAATTTCTTTGGAATTTGATTGTGGATGCTTATTCCTCATCCAAGCTAAATTCTTTCCTTTTTATCTTGTTTCAGGGGTGATTTTCCTATTGCTCACACCTGTTACCGTGTTTCCCCGAAAGTAAGACCCTGTCTTATATTTTTTTGGGGCCAAAAGTTACTTTCGGGGGGGGTCTTATATTGGCAGCCCCAGCCACTCCAGCCTCCCATCCACACACACCCACCCACCCTACACTTACAAACACATACACCCACACGCACACACTTACAAACATACACACACACATACACACACGCACACACTTACAAACACACACACATACACACACACACTTACAAATATACACACACACACACATACACTTACAAACACACACATACACATACACACTGCTTCTTACCAGCTCCCCTGGCCTTCAGTGTGGCTCCTTGCTGTCCCCCTGTGTGTCCAGGCTCCTCCAGTGTCCTGCAGCTGCAGCCTCGCTGGTGCAGATAGGGTTAATCACAGCCTAACATGCTGTGTGCTCTTGCTGAATTCTGCCCAGCCTGACATCACAACAGCCCGGCTCGAGCTCTGATTGGCTCCCAGGAACCAGTGGGCGCGGCCAGATGACGAGCCCAGAACGTCATCTGGCCGCACCCACTGCTTCCTGGGAGCCAATCAGAGCTGGAGTCGGGCTGCTGTGACTTAAGGCTGGGCACACAGCATGTTCGGCTGTGGTTAACCCCGTCTGCTCCAGTGCGGCTGCAGCTGCAGGACACTGGAGGAGCCTGGACACACAGGGGGACAGGTACTGGCCTTATATTCCCCAGCGCCCCCCCCAGGCGGCCTTACTTTCGGGGGGGCCTTATATTAACAGACCCCCCCGTTCCCCCTACCCTGCCTTACTTTCGGGGGGGTCTTACTTTCGGGGAAACACGGTAGTTGCCATAGGTGAGTTTAAATACTCATCATATTCTTAAAACAAAGTTGTTCACCCACAATTGTGTAAAGGTGCCAATAATTTTGTTTGGCCCATTTTTGAGGTTTTGCATGAAACTATGTCCTATTTGCCCTTTTATCTGTTTATTTGTGTTGTTTCTAAACACACAAATGAAATAAACATGTGTATGAGAAAGTATGTGTAATTACAATAGTTTTCTTTGAAAAATAGTTCATTTTCTGCAACAATTTTAACGTTGGCAACACTTTCAGCCATGACTGTATACAGTGCTCAGCATAAATGAATACACCTTCTTTGAAAAGTAAGATTTTAATCAATATCTCACTGAACATAAGAACAATTTCTAAAATTTAGTTGAAAAATGAATACAATCCACAAAAACATCAACTACATTTAGTACAACCTCCATGATTTTTAAGAACAGAACCAAGTCTTCTAGGCATAAAGTGAAAAACTTGTGGACATATTAAAATACTTTTATTTTTCCATTCTTCAAGAAAATCCTCTTTAGAACTTGGATGCCGAATAGAGAATGAATCTCAACTTGTCTCTTAGGAATTCCCAGTAGGTGTTCGACTGGCTTTAGATTACTTGACCACTGAATCATTTTCCCTATTCTTCAGAAATGTAACAGTGGTCTTAGATATGTCTTTTGGATCATTGTCAAGTCAGAAAACTGAATGTGTACCAAAGGCATGAAGTGATGGCAGCATCTTCTCTTTCAATATAGAGCAGCCATCAGTTCCAAAAACAATTATCTTGGTCTCATCAATCCACAGTATAGAGTTCCAGTAGTCTTCATATTTTTCAGCACGCTCCCTGGCAAATTGTAGGCAGGCTTTTTTGTACATGGCCTTTAGAAAGGCTTCTTTTGTGAATGATACTCATACCTCTGCAGTGCATGTTGAATTGTGTTACCAAAACCATTCACCCAAACAGTGGCGTAACTGGAAGCTCATGGGTCCCGATGCGAAAACTCTAACTGGGCCCCCAATTATTACAAATGTTTAATAGAAATAGTCTTTTTCTATAGTCCAAAGGGACTTTTAGGGCTCCCTAGGCTCCAGGGCTCTGGAGCATATGCAACCCCTGCACCTGTTGTAGTTACGCCCCTGCACCCATGTTTGACTTTCTACTTCTTTAGATAACTGCAGTGAAAGTGCAAGACAATTTCCTTCATCTCTTGTCATCTGAAGACACTCATTTAAGTGTTAACTTCCATGGTTGTCCTAGATGTCCCTGAGAGTCTTAAACTTTTGTATCACTTTTGCTACAGTATTAGGAGTCATTCCATTATAAGTACTGTTCTGCGGATCATCTTGTAGCCTTCACCAATCTTCTGTTTTTGTGACAGTTGTTTTCAATAAGGTGCATTTGCTGAGATTATGAAATGGAAAGGGGTTTTCTTTAAGTAATTGACTTTTATAGTCAACTGTCTGCTGGACACCTGTTGAATGAATAATTAGATTTACCTGTGGATGAAATCTTGTTACCGTATATACTCGTGTATAAGCCGAGTTTTTCAGCACAAAAATTGTGCTGAAAAGTGCCCCCTCGGCTTATACACGAGTCACTATACGGCTGAGTGTGGGGGGGCCGGTGTCCGGGGGCTGGAGGAGGCAGGGGGAGGCTGCACTATGAGCGGCCGGTCACGTGGGGCCGCTCATTAGTGCAATGCAATATGCACGGCATCCCCCTGTCCATCAGCGGCAGGGGGAGCCGTGCATATTACATTGCTCTCCCCCAGTAGTTTATACAGGCCCCCCGATCCCCCCCCCCCCGTAGTTTATACAGGCCCCCCGATCCCCCCCCCCCCGTAGTTTATACAGGCCCCCCGATCCCCCCCGCCCCGTAGTATATACAGGCCCCCCGTAGTTTATGCAGGCCACCCGATCCCCCCCCCCCGTAGTATATACAGGCCCCCCGATTCCCACCCTCTATGTAGTATATACAGGCCCCCCGCGCTCTATATACAGGCCCCCGGTTGCAGCCACAGACCTGTAAGAGAATCGCTTTCATACTTACCCTCCTCGCTGTTACCCGCGCTCCTCCGGTCTCCTTCCCGCTTGTACCGGCGCGTCCACAATGACGTCATTGTGGATGCGCCGGGAAGAAGCTGGAAGGAGACGAGGACGCGCGATGACAGTGAGGAGGGTAAGTATGAAAGCGATTCTCTTACAGGTCTGTGGCTGCAACCGGGGGCCTGTATATAGAGCGCGGGGGGCCTGTATATACTACAGGGAGGGTGGGAATCGGGGGGCCTGTATATACTACGGGGGGGGGGATCGGGTGGCCTGCATAAACTACGGGGGTGGGTAATCGGGGGGCCTGTATATACCACACTGCTGGGGGCTGCTGCCTGTATATACCACACTGCTGGGGGCTGCTGCCTGTATATACCACACTGCTGGGGAGGCTGCTGTATACCACACTGCTGGGGAGGCTGCTGTATACCACACTGCTGGGGGCTGCTGCCTGTATATACCTCACTGCTGGGGGCTGCTGCCTGTATATACCACACTGCTGGGGGCTGCTGCCTGTATATACCACACTGCTGGGGGCTGCTGCCTGTATATACCACACTGCTGGGGGCTGCTGCCTGTATATACCACACTGCTGGGGGCTGCTGCCTGTATATACCACACTGCTGGGGCTGCTGCCTGTATATACCACACTGCTGGGGGCTGCTGCCTGTATATACCTCACTGCTGGGGGCTGCTGCCTGTATATACCACACTGCTGGGGGCTGCTGCCTGTATATACCACACTGCTGGGGGCTGCTGCCTGTATATACCTCACTGCTGGGGGCTGCTGCCTGTATATACCACACTGCTGGGGGCTGCTGCCTGTATATACCACACTGCTGGGGGCTGCTGCCTGTATATACCTCACTGCTGGGGGCTGCTGCCTGTATATACCACACTGCTGGGGGCTGCTGCCTGTATATACCACACTGCTGGGGGCTGCTGCCTGTATATACCTCACTGCTGGGGGCTGCTGCCTGTATATACCACACTGCTGGGGGCTGCTGCCTGTATATACCACACTGCTGGGGGCTGTATACCTGTGCTGGAGTCCACCCTCGGCTTATACACGAGTCAATAGGTTTTCCCAGGTTTTGGGGGCAAAAGTAGGGGGGTCGGCTTATACACGGGTCGGCTTATACACGAGTATATACGGTAATTAGAATTTTGTAGTCTAACCTTTAACTTTTCTCCTATGACTTTCATTAAAGTGTATTCATTTTTGCAACATGGTCTTGAATTAATTCAATATGAAAATTACTATTTTGGGTGAGCAACATAACAAACCTTTTTTCGCAATCAAAGGCCCACATCTGCAGGAGCATTTTGTCATATGATATCCCATATCAATTCTGAAAGGAAACTAAATGTTTTCTGACAAATCTATTGAGGTATACTAATTTATGTTGAGCCTGTATATATTTACAGCAGGTGAAATAAGTAATGAACACATCACCAATTTTCTAAGTAAATATATTTCTAAAGGTGCTATTAACATGAATATTTCAACAGATGTTGGTAACAACCCACCCAATCCACAAAGGCAAAGGACTCAAACTATAGATATGCGCAAATTTACTGACATGTAATGTTGAGGAACGACACAGGGGAAAAGTATTAAACACGCTTACTGAAATTTATTTAATACTTCTTACTTTTGTAAGAAGCCTTTGTTGATGATGACAGCTTTAAGACACCTCCTGTATGGAGAAACTACTTACATGCATTGCTCAGATGTGATGTTCGTCTATTCTTCAACACAAACACTCTTCAAATCCTGAATGTCCCGTGGGCTCTATTTATAAACTCTGAGCCTTAGTTCCTTCCATAAATATTATATTGGATTTAGGTTCGATGACTGGCTGGGTCATTCTTGCAGCTTTATTTTCTTTCTCTGAAACCAGCTGAAAGTTTCGTTGCCTTGGTGTTTGGGATTATTGTCTTGCTGAACTATTCACCCACATTTATACTTCATTATCCTGGTAGATGGCAGCAGATTTTTATCAAGATTGTCTTGGTACATTTGTCCATTCATCCTTTATATGAAGTTTGCCAGTGCCGTGATGTTCCACTTCCAAACTTCACTGTTGGTATTGTGTTTTTGCAGTGATATGCAGTGCCTTTTAGCCTCCAAATACAGTGCATGTTATGGCATCCAATAGTTTAATTTTGATCTCCTGCCCTGACTATGTTCTCCCAGTATTTCACAGGCTTGTCTAAATGTTGTTGAGCAAACTTTATATGCTCTAGGACATGTTTTTTGTTATCAATTGAGTCTTGTGTTGAGAATTCAATCAGGCCATTGAGTTTGACTGCATTAATATTCTCTGAAACAATAATTTTACTGTTATTCAGTTATTGTCTCTCCACAGGTTTTTCTTGGCTCAGCTTCTCTGGAGCCAGAGACGGATTACACTCGATAACCGGCAGGCAGAAGGGGCACACCAAATGGTGTCACTTCAGAGTGTTTTTTTCAAGGTAAAACAGCATTTTTACATTACTTGCAGGTTACCTATTTATCCCAAAATGTATAAAACGAGACTGAGTTGTCTGAGAGTGGAAAGCTGGAACTTTGTCATATACTTTGTTTCATTCCTTTCTTCCTAAAATTCTTCATTCTCTCCTTTAATAAGACTGCTGAAAAGGTATAAAAGCGATAATAGCTGTTTATACAATGTACACAATGGATTGTGATTTTAATGCTTCAAGTTTCATAGTTTCAAATAATACATCATTGTATATTTATTCTATTCTCTAAAAGGCTTTGTAGTGATAATTTATGTTTTCTATACATACTTAGTCAAGACTAGAAGCTTTGTGAAGAAAATTGCTTACTGTATCTTGCAGTATTCTAATGTACCTATTAGTGTGGGTGCTTCAATGTAAAGTCTATGGCCATTTCTCAACATACAATCATAAAACAAGTGTCATTATTTTTCTGATTGCTATTACAGCTACAGCGAACAAAAGGCAGCCTCCTATTGAGAACGCCAAGAATGAATGTCACTGACTTCAATTTTGTCCTTCATCAAAAAGCTTAATGTGGCTTTAATAGCTTATGCAAAACTTGGTCATTAGATGTTAGGAAGAGAAGTAGGTTGATTGTCTTTTAAGATTTAATTTACCTGAAATAGTTGCAAATCACTAGTTTTGCAAAAGTCAATGAATAAAAATAAAGATTCATTTTATTGCACAATGCCGTTATTTAGCATTTCAAAGGTTCACTTTTTAATAACACTAGAGAAAAGTCAATATGTCAGAAATAAATAGCTATTTAACATTATTTATAGGAACATAAGTCAGCTGACTGTAACTCAGACCAGCTACATGCATACAGAAGCTAATGCTTGCTTAACTGCAATAATATAAAGTTAAAGATTTGTATGTATTTGCGGTAAATATATAAAAAGAGAGATGTAAATGAATGTCCATCTATTAAAGAGGTTGTCTAGAACTGGAATATTGATGACTTATACTCAGTTTCGCTCATCCATATCAGTTTGGTGAAGGATGGACAATTGGCACCTCTGTCAAACAGCCCAGATATTAACAGGACTTACTAGGTTAATAATGTGGTTGTCTGATAGATCCCACTCCATTATTTACCCTTGAACTTGATGGCAGCTGTCAATTCAGAGCTGGTATCAACCCCAAAAAACACTACCCCAATTGTCAACACACAAGAACAATTGGGAAGAGCCAGGCAAAGCACCAGAATTGGCACATCTAATGTGATGTACCACTGCTGGGGTGGCTACAGGGTGTATATTTAGGCTGGTAAGGGCCAAATAACCTAGGACCTTCCAAGCTCAGAGTGCCAGCTCCCAGCTGTCTGCTTTGCCTAGGCTGCTTATCAAAAATATGAGGTCCCCACATAATTTTTTTATTTATTCCCTATCCACATTTGTTTGCAGGGGAATTATCCCATTTTGCTTCCTTTTGCTGCACCCTAGCCCTTATTATGACATTTCCATTACCAAAGTGTGCGTCCCCTTGATTTATATGATGGTCGAGATCTGGGGTCTAGTTTGGGTCAAGACCGGGTGCCAAACCAAACTTTTAACTAAAGTCTGGCCAAGCTTGCCAAATCCAAACATCCATGTGCCTGCTATCTTTAGTTATATTGTATTTGTTGGTTGAAGGAAGAACATTTTTTACTGGATTTATGTCTCACTGATTCACTGCTCACTGGGATTCACTTATGAAATAATCTATTATATGTGTGAATCTGTTTAGGAGAATTTGTAAGAAAAATAAGTTAATTGAATTTCCCATTGTATTCAGTGGACAAACAAATTGATAAATACAGGTAATTACTGAATTTACACTGCATCTAAGCATAAGGCTCTATTTTCATCCAATATATCTCACAGTTGGTAAATCCCAACTTTACAAGATTTTGAGATCACTGTAGAAAAGTTTAACTAAAACCTACATCCTAATAATAGCAAGCCAAATCACCTGGGTTGAAAATGACATGTCATTGGAAAGAATCTTCAAAATCCATCTAATATCACCTGCATTTTTCTCAGAACTGATAGGTTCTATTTAATTTATCCACTTCACAAGCATAAAAAGCCTGTGCAAAGCAATAGTCTGCAAAACATTTATTTTAGGAGATGCTTAGAAATCTTTCATCCTCATGTTGACTAGTCCAAGTGAACACTGTATTTTCTACATTTATTATAACATACAAATTGGTGCAGTAGTAAACTAAGCATCTTCTAAGACTTAGGCATTGAAGGTCCTTGGCTTCGTAGTGAACATTACGACCAATAAACAATTGGCTTGATTTAACTGTAAATGTGGTGCCCCTGCAGTCTGGTCGCCACAGAGGTACTGCACCTAAGCCATAGGTGTGGTATTCCACTCCCAGGTAAGAAGGGGACACAAATCCAAGACACACGAACACCTACACCCAACCTAAACCCAGGCCAGGGGATCTTGGGTGGGTCCTAGAGAAGGAAGGGCCCCATCTTCTGGCTGGCGGAGGGAGTAAGTAGAGGGGGTGGGAAGAGAACAGTTCAGGAGAGAGAAAAAGGAAGAGGAGGAGCGAGACAGTGGGAGTTGTGGAGTGGAGGAGTAGAGAGAGGGAGTCCTAGGGGACATGGGAGTGGAGGATTCTCCCGTGGGGCCTTGAATCCGGACCCAACATGAGTCGGGCGGAGGGACTGATTGCACGAGGGGACCGATCCCATTTAGTGGGAATGCTGCAAGGTTCCACCAAAAAAACGGAGGCTGCTGCACCTGCAAGGGCAGTGGCCACTAACCGTGCATTCTCGCTGAAACCGTGGCTAGGGGACAGGTCGCACATTTCCCGACAAGGCCTGCAGCCACCTGTTTGGGACACTGTGCATGAAGATGCAGGGCAGGAGACGCGAGTATCCAGCATGGGAGAGTCAACCAGGAGAGGCTTATGACAGGGTGTCTCAGAGGAGTGGACCCAAGCTGCCTGGGAGGTGGCTGGATTGCAGACCCGGAGGACATGGTGCCCCTGCAGGGCTGGATTGCTGAATCGAACTGTGAGTAAATACTTAAGAATTGCAACCATGGTATTCTTCATTTATTCCCCCCACCCTCCTGCTCCATTGCACAGTTACCATCACCATCCCAATAGACAGTTACACCATCCCAGGGGCCCTGCTCCATGTGTGGGGAGCGATACCAACCCAGCTGCCATTCCATCCACCCCAGAGGTCCACAACAGCAGCACTGGTCACCTATGACCAGACTCCACAGGTGGCATCATGAATATCCCCTGTAAATACCCCATTTACTGAACGGCCGGGGCCACGGAGCCGGATCACAGCCACCATGACCTCCCCAAGACAGTTGACTGGCCCGGCTACCGAGTACCACCGGCCCTTATGGCCTGTTGCATTTGGCATCACAAACAGGATCTGAACCCCGCCAAACCGGGTCCTGTGCGCCTAAAGACTATGTTAAAAGACTGTATTGAAAAGGACTTGTGTAATGGCAGCCGCCATAAACTGATGCCATGTGCTGGCCCAGAGGAGTTGTGCGGACTCCCATCATGGGCCAGGTAAGCCGAGAGCGCCAAAATTTGTTCCCGCCCAGCATAGCAACTCTAATTGTGGTGTCCCTTAGGGTCCAGTCACCACGGAGGTACTGCACCTCAGCCAAAGGTGTGGTACCCCACTCTCAGGTAAGGAGGGGACACTACCCGGTACCCACACACAACATCCTAAACCACACCACCTCTGGCCAGGGGGTGGTGGCGATATTGCTCCTGAGGGAGAGCACAGTCCTCCATCCCGGGTTAGAGAGGGAACTAGGTAGAGGGTGTGGGTGGAGAAAGTAGAGAGGGGAGCACTACAGGATGTAGGAGGGGAGTGGTGACAATGTAGAAAATATGACGGATGTAGAAAAGAAGAAGGCCAAACAATGGGGTAGAGAGGAAGTTGGTGACTGGAGTGGGTAGCAATTGGACGGACTGAGAGAGACGTCCTGGCGACTGGAGCTGGTTGGAGTTTGTCCCAGAACAATAAAAGGTGGAAGAAGAATGGAGGAACCTGTGAGGGGCTCTAGAGAGACTGAAGGGGTCCCAGGGGCACAGGAAGTGAGAAATCCACCCATGGCGCCCATATCCAAGTGGAGGGACCAGGCTGCAGAGGGGATCGGCCTCAGTCTAGTGGAGTGACTAAGAACTTGGCTAGCTAACCGGAGGCTGCGGTATCTAAGTGCTGGAACTGAAGTCGCACTTAAAGAGGACCTGTCACCCCCCCCCAAAGATTTCAATCTAAAGGCAGCAGTGAATGCAGCATGTATGCTGCATTCAGGCAAGGAGTCCCCCATGTGTTTGTGAGGTTTGTACCCCTAAATACAGCCATATGAAAACGTGTACCAAGAAGTCAGGAGGGCATTACCAGCTCTGGAGTCAGCTCCTTCCCGGGGGCTATTCCCGCAGCCTCCTCTGTTCCTCCCTCTTCCCTCTCCTTGCCACCTCCTTGATGCCTTGTCAGCTTTACTCGCTCAGCGCCTGCGCCTCTTTCTGCTACTTCACGCAGGCGCAGAGCGAGTGTTGCTACTGTCGGCCCCTCGCTCCTGACCCGCCTCCCGCCCTGACGTCAGCACTTGTTCCCACCCTGCTCTATGTATAACACGGATCAGGGCAGGAACAAGTACTGATGTCAGGTCAGGAGCGAGGGGTGTCAGCGCTTGTTCCCGCCCTGCTCTGTGTTATACATGGAGCAGGTCGGGAATAAGTGCTGACATCAGGGTGGGAGGCGGGTCAGGAGCGAGGGGCATCAGCACTTGATCCTGCCCTGCTCCATGTTATACATGGAGCAGGGCGGAAACAAGTGCTGAAATCAGGGCGGGAGGCGGGTCAGGAGTGAGGGGTGTCAGCACTTCTTCCCGCCCTACTCTGTGTTATACATGGAGCAGGGTGGGAACAAGTGCTGACATCAGGGTGGGAGGCGGGTCAGGAGCAAGGGGCATCAGCACTTGTTCCCGCCCTGCTCCATGTTACACATGGAGCAGGGCGGAAGCAAGTGCTGATGTCAGGTCGGGAGGCGGGTCAGTAGTGAGGGGCCAACAGTAGCAACGCCTTGCTCTGCGCCTGCGTGAAGTAGCAGAAGGAGGCACAGGTGCAGAGTGAGTAAAGCTGCAAAGGCATCAAGGAGGCGGCGAGGAGAGGGAGGATAGAGGAACAGAGAAGGAAAGGGCGGGAATAGCCCTCGAGAAGGAGCTGACTCCGGAGCTGGTAGTGCCCTCCTGACTTCTTGCTACACATTTTCATAAGGCTGTATTTAGGGGTACAAACCTCATAAACACATGGGGGACCCCTTGCCTGAATGCAGCATACATGCTGCATTGAGAGCTGCGTTTAGATTGAAATCTTTGGGAGGTGTGACAGGTCCTCCTTAATCACTGCAAAGGCAGTTGTATAGGGTCAAGGGGACTAGAAAGACGTCACTTGACAGGACCTGAGGCTCCTGGCTCAGGACACTGAGTGCGAGGCGCAGGCAGGAGGGAGATAGCCAGTGCGAAGAGACAACCAGGAAAAGTGTTCCTAAGCTATTCAAGAGTTGGCTGGACTCCTGACCCGGAGGATACAGCACCCGACTGGGCAGTGAGAACCTGGAGAACTGTAAAAACTGTGAGTAAAACTTGAAAACTGCATCTAGCTGTGTCCTCAAATCATTTCCCCTGCCATTTGCTCTGTGCTACAACTGATAGCATTGACTATTGACTTTGTATCTGCCCTGGGGTCCAGCTCCACCCGTAGGGAGATATGCCATCCTTGGCTGCGCCACCAAGAGCCCCAGTGGATCTGAACCGCAGTGTCAGCCATCCAATTGCCGAATACCATGGGTGGCGTCATGACCAATTTCTGAATAGATGTCTCCCATTTAAGGCATGGCGAGGGCCACAGAGCCAGGTCATTGCCCCGTGACCTTCCCAGAGAACTGCCTGACTCGGTTCCGAGTACCCCACGGCCCTGGTGGGCGTGTCACTTGGCGTCACAAACAGGATCCACTGACCCAGCAAACTGGGACTTGTGCGCCCGAGACTATGTAAAAGACTGTGTAGTTGTGCCCGCCATCAAGAACAGGTGCCATGTGCTTACAAATGGGAGTGGTACAGACTCCCATCATGGGCCAGGTTTACAACAAGGTGTCTCGTGGAGTGGACCCAAGCTGCCTGGGGGTTGGCTGGATTGCAGACCTGGAGGACACTGTGCCCATGAAGTGCTGGATTGCCGAACCGAACTGTGAATAAACACTTGTGAACTGCAACCCTGGTGTCCTCCATTTATTCCCTGCACCCTCCTGCACCATCGCCCAGTTACCATCACTGTCCCAATAGACTGTTACACCATCCCTGGGGCCCTGCTCTACCTGTGGGGAGCGATACCAACCCAGCGCTGGTCACCTATGACCAAATTCCAAAGGTGGCATCACGAATATCTCCTGTAAATACCCCCATTTACTGAACGGTCAGGGCCACGGAGGCGAGTCACAGCCATCGTCACCTCCCCAAGACAGTCTACTGGCCGGGCTACCGAGTACCCACGGCCCTTACGGCCAATTGCATTAGCATTTAAAGGATGCTATCTACTTCACTTTATTTTGTAGACCTTGCTGATTAAGACACTCCTCTAATATTGAAATAGTCAGCCACCATAATTTTATGTTCATTATTTTGAAACCCAACCTCGAATTCAGTGGATAAGAGGCCGGTAGGACATTTAAACGCAAGCAATGATCATTTTTTTGTGAAATAAGGCAAAGGTAGGCCACAGGTCATTAAAGAGGTTGTCCACTGTTTGAACAACTCCTTGTTTGTCCCCAGTAAAATAAAAAGTTGATGCTGACCTCCCATGTCTGTGCCATTCCTGCAATGTTAAAGAAAAACTAAGAAAAAATGATCGGCACCAAATAGGCCTTCTGATAGAAAGTATGGTAAAAAAAAAATGTCCAAAGTAGGTTTTCCAAATCAATTAATACATAATTAATTAATATATATATATATATATACATATACATATATATATATATATATATATATATATATATATGTAAATGCAGATTAAGTATAAAGAGCACTCTTACACTTGGTGAGTGGCCAAATTCTATGCCAAATATATCTGTATACTGTAACAAAGAAAAGCTAAAAATCTTGCGCCAGCACAGCTTTCCCTTTTGGGGCAAACAAATAACAAATCCTCATTAAAAAACATGAATGATTTACATCACGGTGGGGAGGTGATTAGCCTGCAACCCCCCTACTTACGACAGCCTTGGACATAACTGATATGCGGCCACTCTCAGCTCCACTCCTGCATCCAAGACTGCGGTCTCCAGTGAATCACTCCACAGGCTTGGGCAGCTTCATTTCTCACCGTACAGCAGACTCACTGCTACTCTGATATCTCCTGTCACTTTATTGACCTGCCAGAAACTTCTAAATACTGCACCCTGCCCAAATGTTACAGGCTAAAAGATGTACATACATTTATATAGATCCAAATTGCAGAACTATATGGAATTATTACACACAATAAATAACAACACTGCGCATTTCGGCAACATCCCCTTCATCAGGCTGTTCACTGTCCCGACCTCTGGACAAATTGAGCGTCAAGAGGAAGTCAGAGCTGCACTCCCACTTTCTATTGATATTTCATACATCCGAAGATGGGGACAGTGAAGACGTTGGTGCTGATTGGGCATAGGAACATAACAACCTCACGTGAACCCTTGGAGAGCAAGTGTCGACATCACTGGAGCAGCACCGCCACAAGAGGGGAGTATCAACTTTTTATTTTAACAGGGCAAACATGCTGAATGAGAAGAGGTTGTCCTAGTAGTGGACAACACCTTTAATTATTGCAGGACTTTTAGTTTCGACCCTTTGGCCCTTTTTGTCATGTACAGCTTCCAGAGTCAGCACTTTTTTGCAGACCCTATCCATTTTCTTTGGTACTTTAGGTAAAGAGCATGATCTTGGGATTGTGAGATTGAAATAAAAATAAATTATAACATTATTGCACCTTATCCTTCAGAGGATCCTCATTTACAAATGTACCATAATTCAATGTTTATTATATTTTAATTAAGAAAACTAATTGTCCAGAAAATCCTATAATCAGGCATCATGTAAGTTTTAATAGAAATGCTCAAAGACAAAGTCTGTGGGAGATAAGTGAAATCCTGCAGTTACGATAAATGTTAGTATTTAAGAATCTATTAATTACGGTTTTTCCATATCAGCTAAAATAATTGATTTAAAGTATCAAAATTGTAATATTTAACCAGAAGTGCATATTCAATGAACATTGCTTATACATGTGAAATCCATAATATTACTTAAAGGTAATAAAATATGTTTCAATATTGCTGCATTCAGCACCATTGGAAAACTTGCCTTTATTTGTATAAGTCACATCATCTAAAATTAGACTGCTCCTACCTCAGCAAATTAGAAATATATTTTGCATACCATAGCTGCAAAAATTGTCCAGCAGGCATATTCCTCAAATTGGTTTCAGATTTTAGTGCCATGGTATTTGCAGAATCTCATATATAATCACATGTTGTGATTAATAATCTTTTGAAAGTTAGCAAAAAATAATACAATTTCATGCTGGTAATGGTTCCACAAATGCACTCACATAGGACGTGTAGAGTTCAGGGTAAATCATCGATTCAGCTTTCCATCCTGAAGAGTAGTGAGTTAGAAAAGTATCAGTTTAACAATTTTATTGCAGTTAAACACCATAAGTGCTCTGCACTGTACAGCATCGTACTGGGATACATTCACATGACCATGTAGAAACTGTTTTTTTACATCCATAATAGTCCAAGCCAAATTGAAGTCATCATGACCTGAATAAACAGCATTCACACACGCCAATGATGCTGATAGTGTACGTCCCGGGATTGGTAAAATACGAAACTTCTCACCTCCCTCATCTCCGGAACCAAGTTCTCTGTCCTTTGCTTTTTCTGCTCTTGACTCTCTGATCTTCTTCTGTGGCATCACCCAATTGGGCCATTTAGTGTCATTCAGCCGGCCTGTGTATTCAGCAAGGTGGCGTCCTGCTGCTAGGAGTGAACTGTGTCACACTGACTGACAGCCTTGTAGACAGGAGTAAAGTTTATGACACTGACTGACAGCCTTATAGACAGGAGTGATGTTCGTCACACTGACTGACAGCCTTGTATACAGGAGTAAAGTTCGTCACACTGACTGACAGCCTTGTAGACAGGAGTGAAGTGTGTCACACTGACTGACATCCTTGTAAACAGGAGTGAACTGCGTTACACTATGACTGGCAGTTCAAAATCTGCGCCAATATCACAGCCGCGGCGACTAATGAGAGATGCGGCATTCAAACCGCACGCCAAACCATGCTACTTCTCTAATTGGTTGCCACAGCGACCAATCAGTGAAGCGGCTCGTCTTGGCAGGAAGTATGAATCCCGCGCTGCTGATTGGTCACTGCTGAGAGCGGCGACCAATTAGCGACGCGGGATTCATATTTCCCGCCGAGCCGCTTCGCTGATTGGTCGTTGCGGCTGTGGCGACCAATCAGAGAAGTAGCGTGGCTTGGTGCACGGTTTGAATTCTGCATCTCTCATTGGTCGCTACGGCGACCAATGAGAGATGTGGTGCGTGGCTTGGCGCGCAGTTTGCATGTCGTGACTCTCATTGGTCGCTGTGGCGACCAATGAGAGAAGCGGCATTCAAACCGCGCGCCAAGCCGCGCTATTTCTCTGATTGGTCGCCGCGGCTGGCGAGAAATATGAATCCCCCGCTGCTGATTGGTCGCTGCTGAGTGCGGCGACCAATCAGCAGCGCGTAATTCATGCTTCCCACCAAGCCGCGATGCTTCGCTGATCGGTCGATGTGGCCGCGGTGACCAATCAGAGACGTAGCCAGCTTGGTGGGGGATTTGAATCCCACTCGGGGTAATACCGCGGTCATCTCCCAGCTGGCTTGCCGTGGACCTCTGTGCAGCAGGTGGCCATGGCTCATCTACTGCCGCACAAAGGTCCACGGCGAGTCAGCCGGTAATCTCCTGGCTAGCTCGCCACGGACCTCTGTACATGAGCCGCGGAGTGAATTTTGAACGCACGCGGCTCATCTGCATACGCTGCGCTCATTGGCTGCCGCGTCTGCCGGCGACCAATGAGACATGGCCCGCAATTCAGTCGACAGACAGACATGATTAGGCAATTATATAGTATATGCATATTTTATCTCTTATATTCAGTGCATGTGCTTTTTATATTGTTTCCATCTAGGAGTATATGGTTAAAGTGATCCTGACCTCACAAACTGACTCCCCCGCATCTTTAGACCTGTCCCTGCACCCCCTCTTATCATTTCTAGCCATCCCTTTTGCAGAAAAAAATCGATATTCACCTCGTCCTGTGTGAGTTCTCTGTTTCTGAGGAAGCCGCAATAGGCGTGCCTGTCTGCTGCTCCCTTGTAATTATGCACGCCCCTCTCTGCTTGCTAAGAGCCTGGCCGCGTCATGAAAGGTGGTGGGGCTCCGGTATGACGCATTTTAGCCCCGCCCCTTTCATGACGCGGCCAGGCTCTTAGCAAGCAGAGAGGGGCGTGCATAATTACAAGGCAGCAGCACACAGGCATTGTGACTTCCTCAGAAACAGAGAATTCACACAGGACGAGGTGAATATAAACTTTTCTCTACTTTACAAAATCGATTTTTTTCTGCAAAAGGGATGGCTAGAAATGATAAGAGGGGGTGCAGGGACAGGTCTAAAGATGCGGGGGGGTCAGTTTGTGAGGTCAGGATCACTTTAATGTATGTGCTTTTTTTTACAAGGTCTGCTCCGCACTTTTCTATTATTTGTCATTATAAATGTACATTATAAATATATTTTTACACATTTCAATCAAATTGAGTCACTTAATGCTATTCTCACCTTTATGCAAAATTTCTTTTAAAATTCTTGTTTTGGCAATCATTTTTTTCAATATTTGATCACAATTACCATTTCTGGTCACCACTATGCTATGTGATTTTATTTATACTATTATAATATTTATTGCAGCATGTTTCCTTAAATATTCCATCACTAAGGCCATGTGCATATAGAGTATTTGTAGGGTATTTGTAACCCAAAACCAGAAGTGGAAGAATCAGAGGAGAAATACATGCACCACTTGTACATTTGTTACCCACTTCTGGATTTGGCTACAAATAATGAGGGAAAAAACTCACCAAATACTCAATGTGTGAACAGGGCCTTATTGTGGTCAGTAATATGTTTCTTTGACATAGGGTTCTTCTATGATCAACCAATGAATTAGGTCACTTTTATCATTTTCAAGGATCTATTCACATTCTTATCCACCTATGCACATTTTCTAATATTCTACCTGAGTTTTTTATCCCTACATTTACTAATTCACTTTCACATTCATTTCTACACTAGTGATGGGTGGACCCGCCGATTTTCAGATTCGGTGGACTCGCCTGGACTTTTTTTAAAGTTAGAGATTGGGGTCAAACGTCACTCAAACTTGAGTCTGAACCCCCGAACTTGGACTTTAAAGTTATGAGATGAGACTGGGGGCTATAAAAAGAAAGCAGATAGGGAGTAAACAGCATCATTATACATACCAGTGTCCCGCCGCTTGCACTTTCAGGCCACTCATTAAGGGTCCTTTCACATCAGCGTTTTTCGCTGATCTCGGCAGTTGCAGTGAAAAAACCGCAACTGCCGCGATTACCGCATAACGGCCGCACTTGCGGTTCACTTGCGGCAAGCCCCATACAATGTCTATGGGGCTTGCGGTAAGTGTGCAGCAGGTGCGGCAAGTGCGGTTTTGGCACTTGCGGCAAGTGCGGCCGCGAAAAAAACGCGGTATGCCGCGTTTTTTGCGTGGCCGCACCTGCCGCAAGTGCCAAAACCGCACTTGCCGCACCTGCCGCAAGCCCCATAGACATTGTATGGGGCTTGCCGCAAGTGAACCGCAAGTACGGGCGTTATGCGGTAATCGCGGCAGTTGCGTTTTTTTCACCACAACTGCCGCGATCAGCGTGAAATGCTGATGTGAAAGCAGCCTAACTTTTCCCCCTTGTGCTCTGTTTCTGAGCCCCTTGTATGTTCTTCCTTTCCCCTTCTCTTGTAGGCTGTCCCTTTCCTTCCTTGTGCACTGTCTCTTTCCCCTTGTATGCTGTCTTGTGTGTGCTGTTTCAGTCTCTTTTTGCCCTTGTGCGCTGTCTCTTTTCCCCCTTGTGTGCTCTCTTTTCCCCTTGTAAGCTGTTTCTGTGCCCCTTTGTATGCTCTCCCTTTCCCCTTCCTTTGTGTGCTCTCTCTTCCCCTCCTTGTGTGCTGTCTCAGTCTCTTTTCCGCCTTGTGTGCTGTCTCTTTCCCCCTTGTGTGCTGTCTTTGTGCCCCCTTGTGTGTGCTATCCCTTTCCACCCTTGTGTATGCTGTCTCAGTCTCTTTTTCCCCTTGTGTGCTGTCTCTTTTCTTCCATGTATGCTGTCTGTGTACCCCCTTGTGCGCTCTCCCTTTCCCCTTCCCTTGTGGGCTGTCTCTTTCCCTCCATGTGCGCTGTCTCTTTCCCCCCTTGTGTGTGCTGTCTCAGCTCTTTTCCCTCTTCTGCGCTGTCTCTGTGCCCCCTTGTGTATGCAGTCTCTTCCCTTCTTGTGTGTGCAGTCTCATCCTTCCTTGTATGCTGTCTCTTCCCCCTTGTGTGTGCTGTCTCTTTCCCCCTTGTGTGTGCTCTCTTTTCCACACCTTGTGTGCTCTCTTCCCCCCATGTGTGTGCTGTCTCTTCCCCCCTTTTGTGCAGTCTCTTTCCCCCCTTGTGTACTGTCTCTTCCCCCCTTGTGTGCTGTCTCTTCCCCCCTTGTGTGCTGTCTCTTCCCCCGTTGTGTGTGCTGTCTCTTTCCCCCCATGTGTGTGCTGTCTCTTTCCCCCTTGTGTGTGCTGTGTTTGCGCCCCCTTTTGTAGTCTGTCCTCCCCCACTCTGACCCCCCGCTCCTACCCTGCTCAGACCCCCCCGCTGCTCCATTCCTGCCCCTCTCTGACCCCCTCTGTTTGTACCACGCTCTGACCCCCCTGCAGCTTCTACTCCTCTCTGAACCTTCCACGCTGCTCCATTTCTACCCCACTCTGACCCCCCTCTCTTCCTACCCTGCTATGACCACCCCTCCGTTCCTACCCTGCTCTGACTCCCCCGCCGCTCCAATTCTACCCTGCTCTGACCCCTCGCTGCTCTGTTTCTACCCTGCTCTAACCCCCTGCTGCTTCGTTCCTAACCTGCTCTGACCCCTGCCACTGTTTCTCCCCTGATATGACCCCCTCTCCATTCTACCCAACTCTGACTCCCCAGACACTCAGTTCCTACCCCGCTCTGACCCCCTGCCGCTCCATTCCTACCCTGCTCTGAACCTCCACTCTGTTCCTACCCCTTTCTGACCCCCCTGCCGCTCCGTTCCTACCCCACTCTGACCCCTTCTCCATTCCTACCTCACTCTGACCCTCTTCCATTCCTACCCCACTCTGATCCCCCCTCCATTCCTACCCCACTCTGAACCGTCCCCGCCACTCCGTTCCTACCCTCTCTGACCCCCTCCATTCCAACCCTGCACTGACCCTCCCTCCATTTCTACCCCGCTCCC
Source organism: Allobates femoralis (assembly GCA_033576535.1). NCBI lineage: Eukaryota > Metazoa > Chordata > Amphibia > Anura > Aromobatidae > Allobates > Allobates femoralis. The sequence goes on from JARQOC010000003.1 coordinate 120,282,052, forward strand.
CAGCCGCTCAGTTCCTACCTCGCTCTGACTCACTGGTCACTCTGTTTCTACCCTACTCTGACCCCCCCGGTTCCTACTTAGCTCTGACCCCCCTCCGTTCCTACCCTGCTCTGACCCCCTCCGTTCCTACCCCGCCATGAACCTTACCTGCCGCTCTGTTCCTGGCCCACTCTGACCTCCCCTCCATTCCTATCCCTCTGATCACCCCGAACTCAGTTCCCACCCCGCTCTGCCTCCGCCACTCCATTCCTACCCCGATTTGACACCCCTGCCGCTCCGTTCCTACCCCGCTTTGCCCCCAGCAACTCAGTTCCTACCCCGCTAAGAACCCTCCTTCTTTCCTACCCAGCTCTGACCCCCCACCTCTCCATTCTTACCCCTCTCTGCCCCCCTCCTATTCTACCCCGCTTTGACCCCCCTCTCAGTTCCTACCCCGCTCTGACACCCTCTCCGTTCCTACCCCACTCTGACTCCCCCTCTGTCCCTACCCCACTCTGACCCCCCTACTGCTCAGTTCCTACCCTGCTCTGCCCCCACGCTACTCCATTCCTACCCCGCTCTGAACCCCCCTCCATTCCTACTCTGTTCTGACCCCCCACCACTCCATTCCTACCCTGCTTTGCCCCCCCCGCTGCTCTGTTCCTACCCTGCTCTGCCCCCCGCCACTCAGTTCCTACCCCGGTCTGCCCCCCGTCGCTTCGTTCCTACCCCGACCTCGTGTTACCACTGCTGCCTGAATGCTGAGGATCTCCGTGGAGCGGGTCATGTGACAGGGCGGACTCATGTGACTTCCAGCTCATCCTCGTACCTCCAGGTGGATCCGGTCAGGTGCATGGCAGTGGCTTGCTCTGTGGAGATCTTCAGTGTTCAGGCTGCAGTGGTAACACGGGGCCGGGTAGGAATGGAGCGGTGGGGGGGTAGAAACGGAGTGGGCGGTAGGAATGGAGTGGCGGGGGGTGGGGTACTAAAGGAGCAGGGTGGCGTGGTAGGAAGGAGGACAGAGGAGGGTCAGAGCGGTGAGGAGGGAGACTGGGCAGCGGGGAGAGGGGGCGGCAGCACTGCTAGTCTATTGCCCAATAATTTCTGCACATCCGCCGCCATATTGAAATACCCATCACTTGGGTATTCCAATATGGCGGTCGGGCTACTTCTGGCATGGTGCATTGTGGGATTCGGATACATCTGGACAAACCAGATGTGCAGACATTATAGGGCAACTATATATTAGATGGCTTACATTTTCTATTTTAGTTGTTGTAGTTTTAACAAGACAAATGATAACACTGGTCAACAGCATTTTTGGTGCCAAAGATATTTCATTGAATTTAGGGTAACTTTGGGGTGCTGATTCTGAATATGTCATCAGTTTTGCCAGATTGGCTCAAGTTTTTGAGATTTTTCGTAAAATGTGTAACAAAAAAGACGTTTTTTGCTACTTTTTTAACGAAGTCTGTTATGTTTCTTCTATGTTTTGTCAGTGTATATTCACCACAAATGTAACAGAATGAGTCTGGATCGTTAAGACAACTTCTTCTTGATGAGTTCATGCTTTTCACTGGACAACAGAAAACAACATAAAGTTAGTGCAAAAAATCAAGCTATGAACAAACTTTTAGAACACTAATTAACACAAAACTATATTGAGAACTGCTCCGTTCAAGTACTAATCCAAAGAAATTAATGAGATGATGCATCGCATTTACCAACAAGTGCTATAAATAAGATACCAAAAATCTCAAAAACTTGAGCCAATCTGGCAAAACTGATAGCATATTCAGAATCAGCAGACCCAAAAATACCCCAAATTCATTAAAATATTTTGGGCACCAGAAAAAAAATTTTTTTTTGTTGACCTGTGTAATTTTATCTGCTGCAGATCTGACAGTCTTCTCACTCTTGAACTCTGTGTAACTCGCCCCTGTCATTGATTCACATTTTTTGCCTACACTGTTCATAATCAGAAAACTACTAATCAATGGAGAGGAGAAGGGATAGCAAGAGCATATAAATATTGAGGATTACATATTAGGAGCTCTTCATTGAGAAGACTATCAGATCTGCTGCAGATAAAACGAAGGTTTATCAAAACTACAGCAAGAAGCCTAGAAAGGGACATTGTTGTATTCAGGGTCTCTGCACTTAGTTTATACACCTGTCAGATGGGATAGTAACAGCTTGGCGATGATTCTTTTTAAGGTTGGAATTCCAATACCATAGAAATGACTACATTATGATGTTTGATAGATGTGACATAATTTTCAGTTTTACATGACAACTGCAAGATGAATTGTAAACCTTGTAATAGGAAATAGACAGGAAAGTGAATTCAACCATGCAAAACAAATTGATAGATCTACATATAAGGTGCTCATGTAATGTCATTTAATATTGCATGTAATTAACATTTCTGAGAAGCTTCTACATCTTATACTGTATGGGGGTCGGCTAAATGTTCACGAATCTCTTGAAAATGACATTGATGGATGCTAGAATAGAAACATGTATGGGACTGAGATAGCAATGTTCATATTAAGAAGGAGATATCGTATTCCCAGTACAAAAGAAGTTTATTTGGAATAATAGCTGTAATTATTTAAGTGTAGAAAATATCAACTGCAGTTATGAGAAAGGAAATAATCAGAAATTAAATTCAGCCACATGACAAGGCAGTCAATGCTGTTTTTATCAGACAAGCCATTTGTCTTAACAGCACCAATATTCCCCATAGGATTTACTATCTAAAAGCCATGCACAGTTGTCAGCAAATAGCAAATGTCAAACCCCAGCTTCTGACAGGAATTCATATAATTAAATGGCAAAAGTTATTACCAACAGTAATGGATTCTTAAGGAAATTAGGACAATTTATTCTGTCATCAGAATGGTATAGAGGTCAAAAGGATTAACAAAGGAGACTATAGATGATAATTTATAACGCCAATCATCTATAGTGCAAAAACATAATATAGTATGATTTAAGAAAGTATTGTCTTTAGATTTACTTAAAGGGATTGTCTAGGCTTGGGGTTAAAGTCTGCAGTCACTTTATGGGACTGCAGACTGTAAAATCCTAACAGTGTGAAATGTGTCAGAATTCTCCAGCAGCGGCACCAGCATTGAGCAATTTGCAAACAGAAGGTCACATGCTAATAAGATGTATGCAGCCTCACTCAATGCACGTGAGCTGAACGAGGCCTGACACGTCTAGTTGGAATGTGGCCAGAAGAATTCAAATTGCATACTTGCAGTCACATGAGTCCCAGCTCCACCAACAGAGAATCCTGACAGTTGCACACTGTACGCCCTACGAGGATTCACAACTCTGCGGTCACTTTGAGAGGCAACAGACTTCAGCCCCAAGCCAGGACAACCCCTTTAAATGCAAATACGACATTTTTTCATAGAATTTTTTCCAAACATGGGAATACCTCATGTGTTGGTTGTACACTACAGTCCATCATAACAGCTGAAACCTCCACAAGTGACCCCATATTGGAAATTTCAATACTTAAAGTGAACCTGTCACCAGATTTGGGTGTGAGAAACTAAAAACACCCTTCAACAATCTAAGGTGCTTTCACATCAGCGTTTTTTGCCGATCGCGGCAGATGTGGTGAAAAAAACACATCTGCCGCGATTACCGCATAACCGCTGCACTTGCGGCACAGTTGCGGCAAGCCCCATACAATGTCTATGCGGGCTTGCGGCTGGTGCGGCAAGTGCAGTATCGGCACTTGCCGCAGGTGCGGCCGCAAAAAAAACGCGGCAGACAGCGTTTTTTTTTTCGCGGCCGCACCTGCCGCAAGTGCCGAAACCGCACTTGCCGCACCTGTCGCACACTTACCGCAAGCCCCATAGACATTGCATGGGGCTTGCCGCAACTGTGGCGCAAGTGCAGCAGTTATGCGGTAATCGCGGCAGATGCGTTTTTTTCACCGCATCTGCCGCAATAGGCAAAAAACACTAATGTGAAAGTACCCTAAGAAGGTGGCTATTATGCCCTGACTCCCCCTGTACACCTACTAAATAAGTTTTAAAAACTTCCCGCCCTGTATGGTAATTACCAGTTTCGAGCCTAATGGGCTTGATTTTAGCTTGGTCCATCCCGTCTCTCCTCACCATCCGTCCTATCTCTCCTCACTGTCTGACGGCCTCTTCTTCTGAGTGACATCTGAATTACGTGCCTGTACAGAGACCTCTCTGGATTGCGCAGGCGCACTATACACTTGTGCAAAGACATTAGCAATTTGCACATTCATAGCCAATACTGTTGGTGACAAATCTGGTGACAGGTTCACTTTAAGGACTTGATCTAGGTATTTAATCATTATCTTGAACCCACAGGTGACTCAGAGAATTGTATAACATTAGGATGTCAAAAGATGACATTTTAGTGGTAAAGATTATTATTTTTTATAAGCTGCCAATTTTTCACTTACAGGATTTGTGCTGTTCCTCCCGAACACAGTGATATTCCATTTGTCATCCAAAATTACTGAGCAGGCAGGAACGCAATTTGGCTCTTGGAGCACAGATTTTGCTGGAATACTTTATGGGCAATATTTATGGAGCCACTAAGTTGTTTGAGCAGCAGAAACCCCCCAAAATGGACCCATTTTAGAATTACATCTCTGAATAAATTAAGCTATGGCTGCAGTGACTATTTTAGTCCCACAGGTGTTTTGACATTGAAACATCCTAATTCTTTTTTTTTTGGGGGGAGAAATGCCAATATACTAGTTTATTGTCCCTACTGTGTGCCTAGCTTGGGCTTCTAAAGATATGCATGCTTCAAATTGGCTTATGTCACTTTAGTAATGCCAAACATGTGGATGATATCTGTGTCACACACTAAAAATGTTTTTTTTTATAGCAAAGAAATAGCTTTTTGTAGGTATATTCTTACAGCTATAACTTTTTTCTTTTTTTTTGCCCAACAAAGCTGAGATCTGATTTTTTTGCTAGATGAATCAACATTTTTTTGGTTCCATTTTGGGGTACATGGCAATTTTTAAACATGAAGAGAGCCAGCCTTACCCGAAAACAGCATGCAGTATAAAATGTGCATCTGCATTTATTTATTCCAAACTGTATTATCGTTATAAAATTTAGATTTTTGGCAAATAATTGTACAAATTTTTGAGCCACCCTGCCACATCACGGCAATCTCATCAGCGTGGTTGTGCTCTGTATTTTGTTTTTTTCATTAAAATAGTGCCATATGGCATCCATATAGAAAAAAGCAAAAGCAGTACTCACCTGGAGGGTTTCAGAACCGCTTCCACAGTGCTAGACAGACGCATGTGAATTGAGGAGGAACAGGTCCAGTGCCCGCAGTGGATGCCACATGCTCCCAGACTTTTCAGAACTGACCTTCACTGCACGACGCTAGCAACTATAGTAAAGGTGGGACAGGTCCAAGCACGAAGTGCCAGTAATTAACAAAGTCTTCTCCCTGCAAACTCAGCAATAACACTCACTACCATGGGCTGCGGTGATTTCATTCACTGAGTCACTCGGAGATCTCCGCAGCAGTGAACTTAGGTGACCCTAGCTGCCAGCAGTGGGTTCTCGTGAGTTTACTGACGCAGGCTGTCCTCAGTGACTCAGTGAGAGATATTACTGTGCCCCATCCCAGTAAACTCAGATGACCCTGCTGCTGTCACGTCACCTGAGTTCACTGCTGCAGGGAGCTCGAGTGACAGAGTGAATGGCGTTACCACTCCTCACAGCAGCCACTGTGATAGCAGATTCGGCAGGGAGCCGGTGCTTTTGCTCTCTCTCTACAGAATCTGGATGTAGCAGAAGCAAATAAGTTTCATTGTGGATTATCGTCAGTGGAGTATGTGAGGGGTAATAATAAATTAGAAAAGGAGGGTTGTCTGTCAGATTTATTTCAAATAAAGGATTTTTCTCTGTGTCTTTTAACTATTTCCTCATAGAAGTGATAATGTGTGGGTGTCATAGAAGCCCGAACTTTTACTATCTGGGTTTAATGACAAGTTATCAATCATCAGTTTTCATTAACCCCTTCTATCACCCCAATGTTATCGCACCAGGGCATCGGGAAGAGCCTTGTAAAGCCCCAGACATTTGCACTTCTAATGAATGCACCAATTTTTATGGTGGCTGTGGGCTGTTATTCTATAGCCTGTGGGGGCAATAACTGCAGGCCTATTCACGTTGAGATTACCAGCTCCCACCTTGGCTTACAATCAAAAATAGAACAAAACCTACACATATTTTCAATTATTTATTTAAATAATTTAAAAAAATTATGGGTTTCCCTTTATTTTGATTGCCAGCCAAGGTAAAGCCAAGCAGCTGGGGGTGGCAGCCCATAGCTGTACGCCTTATCTGCAGTGTCTTTATCAAAATAAAGGGAACCGCACGCCGTGTTTTTATTTTTTACCTCAATGTCTTTATCACTGCATCTCCTACCCAAAAATGCACTAAAATTGTGACACGGTTTTTGCCGTGGTTTTTATTGCATTTTTTAGTGCAATTTTGGCACAAACTGCATGCATTGTGTTCAATGTAGTCATCTGCACCTCCTGTCAAAATAAAGCACTAAAACCGTGACGTGATTTTTGCCACTGTTTTGATGCGTTTTTAAGTACTATTTTGACACAAAACTACATGCCTTGTGTTCATCTGCATTTCCTGGTGAAAAGGAATCAAAACCGCAAAGCAGCTTTTGCTGCGGTTTTGATGCTTTTTTTAGTGTAGTTTAGACAATGTGGTGATGTACAATGTGTGTTGTGGATTTTTGACATTCAAAACCTGCACCGTATTTCAATGATTCGCACAGAGAAGTTGGTGGTCTGTTGGTGTGTTTTTGGTGCCTTTTTTTCTGTGTTTTTTCATGCGGAGTTTACTGCCTTTTTAGCAATTGTTCACTGTTGTGAGTGTAAATAAAGCTAAGCTAATGGGTGTAAGAAAAAAAAAAAAGGTTTCTTGATGTCATAATGTGACTTGGGGCTCTACTGTATTTTTGGTCCCCAACTCAGACACAGCAGGCAGGAACGGGATACCACCCACCACCAGCTGCCTTGTTTTACCGGGCTAGAAACAAAAAATACAGCTGAGCCCTTTTTTCCTTATTATTTCTTAAAATAATAAAAAAAAAATGATGTGGGGCTTCGCTATATTTTGGTTGCTAGCCAGATACAACTAGGCAGCTGGGGGCTAAAATCCTCTGTGTGGGGAAGCTCAAGAGTTCTGCTCCCCCTGCTGTGAATTGCAGCCTGAATCCACCCCAGAAAATGGCACATTCACTGAAGCGCTAATTTCAGGCGCTATACCTGAATCTTTCAGATGCCCTGTGGGTTTGGCAGACATGGTAATAAAGGGATTTAAGCACAGCTGAATTTTGCCAGCTGGCACTAAGCCCAAGGTTCATAATGTTGGGCCAATATTACATCTGCCCATTAGGAACTTCTAAATAAATAGTAAATAATACACCACACAGAGACAAATCATTTATTTGGAATATCAACACAATAACAATCCTCGCTTCTATCTTTATTACATATCTATCTATCTATCTATCTATCTATCTATCTATCTATCTATCTATCTATATCTATCTATCTATTTATCTATCTATCTATCTATCTATCTATCTATCTATCTATCTAGCTTTATTACACCTTCTATGTTATTACACCCTACACCTCCATGATCCTCTGCGGCGTCCTCTCACAGTCAGACCGGAAACTGACTGATTTCCGACTACTGCTGTGAGCAGGTGACATCACAGTCAGGGTCACCTCATTTCAGCTACAGCTCTGAACTCAGGTGTATTTCCCTGCAGTATTCAAATCTCATCAGGGTGATGTCACGCAATGAGTCAACGGCAACGCGGTCACCTGAGTTCACTGCTGCGACGTCTCCATGAGTAACGGTACTCCTCCCCAGGTGGTGAGTCTAATTTCAGAAAGAAGATGACTGTTCCTTTGCTACTATCCTTTGATTACGCAGTGCGGAGTTTGCTTCTTGGGAACATCACTGTGGATTATCATCAGAGGGGTATGTGTGTGGTAATACATTGGAAAATTAGGGTTGTCTGTCTGATTAATTTCAAATTAAGGATTTTTCTCTGTGATTTATTTCAAATAAAGAATTTTTCTCTGTGTCAGTGTTTTTTAACTATTTCTTCACAGGATTGATAATGGACAGGTCCCATAGAGGTCTGACAGTATCAATCTAGGTTTAATGACAAGCTGTCAACCATCAACTGTCGTTAACCCTTCCTATCACCCCGATGCCACTTGAAAAAGCACTAGGAATTGGCGCTTCTAATGAATGTTCCAATTTCTGGGGTGGCTGCGGGCTGCTATTCTATAAATCTTGAAAAAAAGAGGACGGCACTCACCGGTTCGTGTCTGTGCTTTATTCACGGTACGCTATAAACAAGGTGCAGGGAGAGAGGAGAGGCTAAGATGTCGTCTTAGCCTCTCCTTCCTCCCTGCACCTTGTGAATAGCGTACCGTGAATAAAGCACAGACACGAACCGGTGAGTGCCGTCCTCTTTTTTTCAAGATTTATCTGCATGTTGCTCTCGTCACTGGCACCTCCGGGTCTGACACCGGTCGCTCCTACGTTGCTCTGCCGTGCAGCCGGCAGCATTGGTGCCCCTCTTCATCCTGAGTTACTTGATTGGCTGATATTCTATAGCCTGGGGGCTCAATTGCTATGGGCTTCCTCACACTGAGAATACCAGTCGCCAGCTGCCTGGATGTTACCTTGGCTGGCAATCAAAACTAGGGCGAATCCCACCTTTTTTTAATTATACAGTTAATTAATTATAAAAAACTAGCTGTGAGCCCGATGCAAATGCATCGGGTGTCTAGAATACTATACTTTGTATGAGGATTACCGCAAGCGCGCCGCAAGTGTAACGACTCGCTGGCGCCGACCAATTAGAAGCGCGGCTCAGGCAGCGACTCGCAATGGCCTCGCGGCCATTGCTCGCGCTACCTGACCGGTAAATTGTTAACTTTGAGGCCGAGCCTCTGGTTCAATTTTCGGCCAGCGACTCGCAATGGCCGCTTCGCGGCCATTGCTCGTACTCAGCCTGCGCGAGCAATGGCCTCGCGGCCATTGCTTGCGCAGGCCAGCGACTCGCATTGCTCGTACTCAGCCTGCGCGAGCAATGGCCTCGCGGCCATTGCTCGCGAAGGCCAGCGACTCGCATTGGCCGCTACGCGGCCAATGCTTCGCCGTGCTGACGTCACTGAGTGACATAGCCACGGTCTTTTCAGGGACCAACACGGAAGTGCCTACAGCAATTATATAGTAGATACTGTACATTGCATATGGAGGGGTGAGGAGAGCGGAGGCTGGAGGGGAGAGCGGAGGCTGGAGGGGAGGGCAGAGGCTAGAGGGCAGAGCAGAGGCTGGAGGGCAGAGGCTGGAGGGGAGGGCAGAGGCTGGAGGGGAGAGCGGAGGCTGGAAGGGAGAGCAGAGGCTGGAGGGGAGAGCGGAGGCTGGAGGAGAGAGCGGAGGCTGGAGGGGATTGGCTGGAGGCTGGAAAGGAGAGGCTGGAGGGGAAAGGCTGGAGGGGAGAGGCTGGAGGGCAGAGGCTTTAGGGCAGAGGCTGGAGGGGAGAACGGAGGCTGAAGGGCAGAGCAGAGGCTGGAGAGGAGAGCGGAGGCTGGAGGGGAGAGCGGAGGCTGGAGGGGAGAGGCTGGAGGGGAGAGCGGAGGCTGGAGGGCAGAGACTGGAGGGGAGAGCGGAGGCTGGAGGGCAGAGGCTGGAGGCTGGAGGGCAGAGGCTGGAGGCTGGAGGGCAGAGGCTGGAGGGGAAAGGCTGGAGGGGAGAGCGAAGGCTGGAGGGCAGAGGCAGGAGGGGAGAGGCTGGAGGGGAGAGGGGAGAGCGGAGTCTGGAGGGGAGAGCGGAGTCTGGAGGGGAGAGCGGAGTCTGGAGGGGAGAGCGGAGTCTGGAGGGGAAAGCGAAGGCTGGAGGGCAGAGCGGAGGCTGGAGGGCAGAGGCTGGAGGGCAGAGCGGAGGCTGGAGGGCAGAGGCTGGAGGGCAGAGCGGAGGCTGGAGGGGAGAGCGGAGGCTGGAGGGGAGAGCGGAGGCTGGAAGGGAGAGCGGAGGCTGGAGGGGAGAGCGGAGGCTGGAGGGCAGAGCGGAGGCTGGAGGGAAGAGGGGAGGCTGGAGGGGAGAGTGGAGGCTGGAGGGGAGAGCAGAGGCTGGAGGGGAGAGGCTGGAGGGGAGAGCGGAGGCTGGAGGGCAGAGGCTGGAGGGCAGAGGGGAGAGCGGAGGCTGGAGGGGAGAGCAGAGGCTGGAGGGGAGGCTGGAGGGGAGAGCAGAGGCTGGAGGGCAGAGGCTGGAGGGGAGAGCAGAGGCTGGAGGGGAGAGGCTGGAGGGGAGAGCGGAGGCTGGAGGGGAGAGGCTGGAGGGGAGAGCGGAGGCTGGAGGGGAGAGCGGAGGCTGGAGGGGAGAGCGGAGGCTGGAGGGGAGAGCACAGGCTGGAGGGGAGAGCGGAGGCTGGAGGGGAGAGCAGAGGCTGGAAAGGAGAGCGGAGGCTAGAGCGCAGAGGCGTAGCTGGCATGCTCCGGGCCCTGGGGCAAGATCAGCACCCAGGACCCCCATGTGAGGACCGGGGGGGGTGCTGTCAGACAGATGTGAGGGCCGGGGGGAGTGCAGACTCACCGCGCCGCGGCCCATGCGTGTGCTGTAGGAGGAGAGGAGGGGCGGGCAGAGCTGCCGGACAGGAAGTTCCGTCCTCCCTCCTCTCCGGGCGGACGGCGGGCGGCTGGTGTCAGCACGGGGCCCCCCAGGGGGTGGAGGCAATGGGCCCCTCATGCCGAGTGGCACGATGCGCTAGGCCCCTGTGCCCACACGCTAGGGGTCGCAATGCCGGCTACGCGGGCAATGCCTCGCACGACGTGGTGACGTCACAGTGTGACATAGCCACGGCGTCCCGGGGGCCGACATAAACGTGCCTACGGCAATTATATAGTAGATAATGGACTTCGCTGTACTTTGATTGCCAGCCAAGCTAAAGCAGGTTGCTGGGGAGGCAGCCCATAGCTGTCTGCTTTATTTGTGCTGAGAATCAGAAATACAGTGAAGCTTTACTTCATTTTATTTTAATTATGTATTTATTTTAACACTTCTATGATGTCAGTGGGTCAGGAGTGCAACAGCCAATTACAGACACTGTCACAAAGAGTGGGCTTCTGTGATTGGCTGTTGGAGTAACCAGGAAACAGCCAATACATTCTAGCATTTACTCCAGGTTACTCCAACAGCTAATCATAGATGCCTAGTCTCTGTGACAGCATTTGTGATTGGCTGTAGTGCCCCTCATCAGTCAATAATCCGGAAGTTAATGAGCAGTCCTGGAAGCACAAGCGGGCGTATGCTAGTATGTATTAGCTGATGTTTAATCACTATTTTGTTTATTTTTACAGCTCACTCCCAAACTTGAACCCAAACAGTAACATGGACTTCTCAGGGAAGTTTGTGTTTTGGGTCTGTGCCTGAACACTAGGTCTCCAGTACAGACCCTGAACTTTACAGTTCAGCTTCTCCCATCCTTATTAATATGTACACTACCATTCAAAAGTTTGGGGTCATTTAGAAATGTCCTTATTTTTGAAAGAAAAGCACTTTTTTGTTCAATGAAGCTAACATTAATGAATCAGAAATACACTCTATACATTGTTAATGTGGTAAAGGACTATTCTAGCTGCAAACAGCTGGTATTTAATGCAATATCTACATAGGTGTTTAGAGGCCCATTTCCAACAAGCACCACTCCAGTGTTTTAATGGTACATTGTGTTTGCTAGCTGTGTAATAAGGCTAATGGATTTTAGAAAACCCTAGAAAACCCTTGTACAAGTATGTTAGCACAGCTGAAAACAGTTTGGCTGATTAGAGAAGCTATAAAATTGACTTCCTTTGAGCTACTTGAGAATCTGGAGCATTACATTTGTTTGTTCTATGAAACTCTCAAAATGGTCAGAAAAAGAGAATTTTCATTTGAAACTCGACAGTCCATTCTTGTTCTTAGAAATGAAGGTTATTCCATGCAAGAAATTGCCAAGAAACTGAAGATTTCCTACAACGGTGTGTACTACTCCCTTCAGAGGAGAGCACAAGCTGGCTCTAACCAGAGTAGAAAGAGAAGTGGGAGGCCCGCTGCACAACTGAGCAACAAGACAAGTACATTAGAGTCTCTAGTTTGAGAAATCGACACCTCACAGCTCAACTGGCAGCTTCATTAAAAGGGAACCTGTCAGCTAGTTTATGCCTCCCCAGCTATCATTGTCTGTACCTGCAGCTTCCTAATGCTATTCTAATCATTCCTGTCTGAGCTCATAGTGTAATGTGAAAGGTGAAAAAAAGCATTTAAATACTTACATTTCCTTATGTAATGAGGCAGTCAGTCTCCAGCTTGGAGGACGGGGACTGTTTGGCAGGTTAATAGTAAACATTTCAGCCTTGTGCTAGAACATGTTGGGAGACCTGATGTGATGTCACAACCATGTGACTGCAATAGGCGGAGCTAAGTTCTCATAGAACATAATACGTTTGCTGGCTTAGCTCCGCCCACTATGGTCACATGATTGTTACATCACACAGGTCCTTTAGCTATCCAAGTTAAAAGTGAGTTAACTATTATCCTGCCAGACAGTCCCCCTCCTCCAAGGTGGGAACTGAAATGTAAGTGTATAAATGCTATTCTTTCACCTTTCACATTACATTATGAGCTCAGACAGGGATGATTAGACTGGTATTATAAGCTGCAGGTACAGACAGTGATAGCTGGGGAGGCATAAACCACCTGACAGGTTCCCTTTAAATAGTACCCGCAAAATGCCAGAGTCAATGTCTTCAGTGAAGAGGCAACTCCAAGATGCAGGCCTTCAGGGCAGAGTGGCAAAGAAAAAGCCATATCTGAGACTGGCTAATAAAAGGAAAAGATTAATATGGGCAAAAGAACACAGACACTGGACAGAGGAGGATTGGAAAAACGTTTTATGGACAGACAATTCAAAGTTTGAGGTGTTTGGATCACACAGAAGAACATTTGTGAGAAGCAGAACAACTGAAAAGATGCTGTAAGAGTGCCTGACGCCAACTGTCAAGCATGGTAGAGGAAATGTAATGTTCTGGGGTTGCTTTGGTGCTGGTAAAGTAGGAGATTTGTACAAGGTAAAAGGGATTGTGAATTAGGAAGGCTATCATTCCATTTTACAATGCAATGCCATACCCTGTGGACAGCGCTTGATTGGAATCAATTTCATCCTACAACAGGACAATGATCTTAGGGAAGAAGCAGGTAGCTGGTATTCTATCTGTAACGGAGTGACCACAACATTGTGAAGATGACCCCAAGCCTTTGAATGGTAGTGTAACTGTTATTAAACAGTTAATAAACAGAAATCAATATTTTTCCCAAAAAATAAAATTACCCATGTGCTGAACTACAGGTTGAAATATAGCACATGAATAGTAAGGGATCATTGTTTTTGTATTTCAAGTACTGTGTTCATGACTATGTAAGGACTAGGACTAACTAGCCTATTGTAGGTTTGAATATTTTTCAAAAAATTTGTAGGTATTTTATTCATTATAAGAAATTAGAGTTTGGCTTAGTATGTTTTTTTTTATGGAATGTTACCAAGTGGGGTTTCATGTAATAATTGCTATATATTTAAATGGGGGCTTGTGACATCCATTGAAATCCAAGAGTTACAAATGTATGTGATATAGGTTCACTAATAGTCTAACTAGTGGCCTTACTGGGGTTGGGTGAGGTTAATAAAAAAAAGGCACTGGATTTTTCTGAAATAGTGCCACTCCTGTCCTTGAACAGTGCATTATAATGCAGATATCTCCATTCAGTTGACCTAGACAAGCAAAGAATACAGACAAAATTTGTGATATGTGAAAAGAAAAATAGCAGATAATTTTCTAGAATTTCAGTCTCTTTAAAGCATTAAGCTCCCATTTCTTTCTTTGTCCTTTACTTTATCTCCAGAACAAATATCCAATGTTACATTTCGAAGCATATTTATTTCTAAGTCAATAAACACAGTAATGTGTTCTTTTCTAACAATTATTTCTGAATTAATGGCTCGACTGAGCTTTTACCTAAGTTTGCGTCTATTGATTATTCCAGTACTTATTGCTTTGTAAAATAAATACTGTAGACAAAGAAAAATCGCAGAAGCTGAATGGATCTGTATCTGCTTGTCAGGTCACTGCTGATGACTGCAAGGAAATGTCAATGTATACAGGACAGATGTTAACAGAAGGAGAGTGCCTGTTAATCATTGGCTTATGCTAGTGAACTCACAAGAAACAACTTGCATATTTAATAGTATAAAAACACAACTAGTTCTATTGTTTCTTGCTTTCTGAATTCAATTTTATTTACGAAAAGAAAAGCACATTATACACAAACAATAATCTGTGAGAAAAATTAACAGGAATACACATGAAAAATTATAACCATAACGATGCCTTCACACTTGCGTTTGTGTCTGCATGCAGAGGGAATGCAGACGCAAACGCAGGCAAACGCAGCCCATAATAATGTGAACGCCGCGGAGAATCTCCGTATGCGTTCACATTACTATGGTGCCCCGGCAGCCAATCAGCTGTCTCTGGGGGCGGCCGGGAAGAGGAGATCAGCGGCAGAGATCTCCTCCTCCCGGCACAGCTGATCTCCCGCCGGTGTCAGCAGGGAGATACAGCTGATCTGACAGCTGTTTAAATCTCCCGCACTGACACCGAATAGGGTGATATCGGTGCAGGAGATAAGATACAGCTGATCGCTGCTTCAAATCTCCCGCGCCGACATCACCTATTCGGTGTCAGCGAGGGAGATTTAAACAGCTGTCAGATCAGCTGTTTCTCCCCACTGACACCGGCGGGAGATCAGCGGCGGGTCTGCATGATCTCCCGGTGGCCGCCGGTGATCACCGGCGGCCACCGGGAGAGATTTCAATGAGATCTGCAGCGTTCTCCTGCGGTGTCATGCAGAGGACACTGCGGATCCATTGAGATCCATGCATTTTTTGTGAGCTTGCGGGTGCTTGCGGATAGAACAAGCGCCGCGAACGCACAAAAAATGCTGCATGCTTTGTTTGCAGTCCTGTCGGAGGGCGTATAAATTATTCGCATCCGAACGCAAATGCGGCCAAACGCAGCCATACGCAGGCACATGCGTTCCCATGTTACACATAGGAGCGCATGTGCGCAAGTGTTTGGCTGCGTTTGCTGCGCTGCGCTCCAAACGCAAATGTGAAGGCAGCCTTATGTGTATCTGCAATCAAACAGACCTTTTGGTTTTCCATCAATATCTATAAGTTTTAGCTGTGTGTGGTCCTCTACTCTCTGAAGTTTGCAAGCCAAAAAAAAGAGAGAACATGGTCATGGTTTGGATACCTGTTGCTTCAGTGGTGGCAATGCTCTGTGCCATTATAGCAGATGACATTCCTAGATGTTTGATTTATACTCCTCTGACAATCACAGAGGCACATTTCTTAAGACAGATTCCAATGACAGTAGTCAACAGTATTAGAAACAGGCATACCGAGAAAAAATGTGGAGTGCTACACAGTATGTCATTCCAGGGCAGACAGCAGGCCCTATAAAACGCTGAAGTTACATATATACACTCTGAATCCCTTCTACCACTCTATTATTATTATTATTATTATCATTATTAGTTAACGGCCTTCAGCTTGATCTCTAGCCATGTCAACTTGTTGGATGAATGGTCTTTAGGAAGATTGAAGATTGTGCAAGTCTTGATAGGTCCACCAAGGTCTATCTTAACAGTATCAAGCCATTTGGTTTCTGGTCTTTCTCTTCACTTTGTTCCTTCTACACTTCTGTCTTTGTTGTCCTTCTCCAGTGATTGCTCTTATCGTATAATGTGTCCAAAATAGGAAAGTTGTAGCTTGGTGATTCTTGCTGCAAGTGACATGTCTTTCTTAAAACTGATTTGTTTGTTCTTCTTGATATTTATGGAATTGATAACATCTTTTTCAAGCACCCTATTTCTAAGGTGTTGATTAAATATGGGCGAAGCCACAGATGTTCGGGTTTGGCGGATCCAGATGTACATTAAAAAAGTCCGGGTTCTGGAGTGGACTTGAGCCCGAACCACATATAAAGTTATAGGGACTCGAACTTTAGTAACTTAAAATGGTAACAGTAAGGGCTGGGGAGCTGTAAAAAATGAAAAGCAAAATTGTGATTAAAGCATTAGCATTAGTGATGAGCAAGTATGCTCTGCGCTGCTCGGTACTCGAATGAGTATCACTGTACTCGGGCTACTCGGCAAGCACCAAGTAATCTCGCGATACTCGTGCTGTGCTCGTGGTCCTCATCCCTGCATGTTGGCGCTCCTTAGAGAGCCAGCCCACATGCAGGGATTGGCTGGCAGTCACTGCAATGCCACAGCCATGTTAGTTGTGGCATTGCAGTGATTGGCAGGCCCGCACAGCGTGACCGAGCCTTTATAAGACCCGGCCACGATGTGCTCTGCACACAGCCATCCAGACAGTGAGTGTAGGGAGAGTGTCTGCTGCTGCTTAGGGACAGATTTGCGGCCCTCATAGGTAGATCCGGAGCAGGGCTGCAAACTGCTGCTGACCACAACAGTCCTTCTCAGGACTAATCTAGGAGGATATAGGCAGGGTGATCCAGATTGGAGTCCAAGCTTTCCTGTGACCTGAACAGTCACCAGACTGTTATACTTAATAGCTTTATACAGGCAGGTTCTAAAATCCAACTTTCCTGTGACCTGAACAGTCACCAGACTGTTATACTTAATAGCTTTATACAGGCAGGTTCTAAAATCCAACTTTCCTGTGACCTGAACAGTCACCAGACTGTTATACTTAATAGCTTTATACAGGCAGGTTCTAAAATCCAACTTTCCTGTGACCTGAACAGTCACCAGACTGTTATACTTAATAGCTGTATACAAGCAGGTTCTAAAATCCAATTTTCCTGTGACCTGAACAGTCACCAGACTGTTGTACTTGATAGCTTTATACAGGTTAGGGTCTAAAATCCAACTTTCCTGTGACCTGAACAGTCACCAGACTGTTGTACTTGATAGCTTTGTACAGGTTAGGGTCTAAAATCCAACTTTCCTGTCACCTGAACAGTCACCAGACTGTTGTACTTGATAGCTTTATACAGGTTAGGGTCTAAAATCCAACTTTCCTGTGACCTGAACAGTCACCACACTGTTGTACTTGATAGCTTTATACAGGTTAGGGTCTAAAATACAACTTTCCTGTGACCTGAACAGTCACCAGACTGTTGTACTTGATAGCTTTATACAGGCAGGTTCTAAAATCCAACTTTCCTGTGACCTGAACAGTCACCAGACTGTTGTACTTGATAGCTTTATACAGGTTAGGGTCTAAAATCCAACTTTCCTGTGACCTGAACAGTCACCAGACTGTTGTTCTTGATAGCTTTATACAGGTTAGGGTCTAAAATCCAACTTTCCTGTGACCTGAACAGTCACCAGACTGTTGTACTTGATAGCTTTATACAGGTTAGGGTCTAAAATCCAACTTTCCTGTGACCTGAACAGTCACCAGACTGTTCTACTTAATAGCTTTATACAGGCAGGTTCTAAAATCCAACTTTCCTGTGACCTGCACAGTCACCAGACTGTTGTACTTGATAGCTTTATACAGGTTAGGGTCTAAAATCCAACTTTCCTGTGACCTGAACAGTCACCAGACTGTTGTACTTGATAGCTTTGTACAGGTTAGGGTCTAAAATCCAACTTTCCTGTCACCTGAACAGTCACCAGACTGTTGTACTTGATAGCTTTATACAGGTTAGGGTCTAAAATCCAACTTTCCTGTGACCTGAACAGTCATCAGACTGTTGTACTTGATAGCTTTATACAGGTTAGGGTCTAAAATCCAACTTTCCTGTGACCTGAACAGTCACCAGACTGTTGTACTTGATAGCTTTATACAGGCAGGTTCTAAAATCCAACTTTCCTGTGACCTGAACAGTCACCAGACTGTTGTACTTGATAGCTTTATACAGGTTAGGGTCTAAAATCCTACTTTCCTGTGACCTGAACAGTCACCAGACTGTTGTTCTTGATAGCTTTATACAGGTTAGGGTCTAAAATCCAACTTTCCTGTGACCTGAACAGTCACCAGACTGTTGTACTTGATAGCTTTATACAGGTTAGGGTCTAAAATCCAACTTTCTGTGACCTGAACAGTCACCAGACTGTTATACTTAATAGCTTTATACAGGCAGGTTCTAAAATCCAACTTTCCTGTGACCTGAACAGTCACCAGACTGTTATACTTAATAGCTGTATACAAGCAGGTTCTAAAATCCAATTTTCCTGTGACCTGAACAGTCACCAGACTGTTGTACTTGATAGCTTTATACAGATTAGGGTCTAAAATCCAACTTTCCTGTGGCCTGAATAGTCACCAGACTGTTGTCGCTGTATACAGGCAAAATGCGCAAGGGCGTTGGCAAGGAACAAGGAAGTGGACGTGATGGTGGTGCAGGCAAAGGCCGAGGTCGTGTGCAAGCACTAATTTCGCAACAACAAAGTGGCATATCTACTCGATCGCACGTCCTGTCCCAAATTCTTGGGGCCCGCAGCAGTACACCGCTCTTGAACCAAGACCAGTGTCAACAGGTTATTACTTGGATAGCGGATAATGCTTCAAGTCAGATGGGCACCTCCACAAACACCCTGTCTTACAAGTGTCAGTAGCCGTGGCCGAGTACACGTCCACGGACATTACTGATCCCACACTAGGACACTCGGAAGAGCTGTTCACGTATCCATTTGCAGAATCTGGCCTCTCGCCAGCTCCTGTTGAAGTGGGTGATGAGATGGTATGTACAGATGCCCAAATATTTGAGCAGCCACGTTATCACAAAGGGAACGTTGGCAACGTGTCTCAACAAGGGGTGGACGATGATGAGACACAATTGCCAGGAAGTCAGGAGGAGGATCAGGGTGCGGAAGAGGAAGACGACATGGAGGATGATCCAGTAGCTGACCCAACCTGGCAGGGGGATATGCAGAGCGAGGACAGCAGTGCACAGGGGGAGGGAGGCGTAGCATCCCAACAGGCAGTAAGAAGCAGGGTTGTGTCCGCAGGCAGAAGGCAGGCAACCATTCCCCGGAACAACAACACGACACAAGGTGCCTGTGCAAATGTTAGGTCTTCCCGAGTCTGGCAGTTTTTTAAGTTGGCTCCAGATGACTCTAAAAAGGCCATTTGCAACACCTGCCATGCCAGCATCAGCAGGGGTACGAAAACTAGTAGCCTGACCACCACCAGGCACATGATCAGGCACATGTCAGCCAAGCACCCGACTTTGTGGGAAGTACAACAGAGTCGAGGAGCGGTGCTTGCTGATGTCACTGCTACGTCTTCGCGTGTTGTGCATGCGAGTCAATCCCCTGTCCATGCTGGCCGCGAACAAGCCTCCGGCCCTGCACCAGACGTTGCCCACGCACAAATAACACCACCATCAAGCACGTCCTTGTCCCAGCGCGGCGTTCAATTATCCATTCAGCAAACCTTTGAACGCAGGCGCAAGTATGCTGCCAACGCACCACATGCCACAGTCCTAAATTATCAGATTTCGCGACTGCTTGCGCTAGAAATGTTACCTTTCCGGCTGGTAGAGACGGAAGCATTCCGCGACCTGATGGTGGCTGCTGTCCCACGTTACTCGGTCCCCAGCCGCCACTATTTCTCCAGATGTGCCGTCCCCGCATTGCATAACGTGTCACAAAACATCACACGTGCCCTGAACAACGCTGTTTCAGCCAAAGTCCACTTAACCACAGACACGTGGACAAGTGCTTGTAGGCAAGGCCGCTACATCTCCTTGACGGCACACTGGGTTAATATTGTGGAAGCTGGGACCCAGTCTGAGCGAGGGACGGAACACGTCCTTCCCACACCAAGGATTGCAGGCCCTACCTCAGTCATGGTTTCACCAAACTCTACAGCTCCGGAATGTCATGCTCCTCAGCCTCCTCCTCCTCCTGCGCATCCTCATCCACTTTACCCTCCACACCAGTCCCAAGCTGAAAGCACTGCAGCACTGCCTCTGCGAAGCGGCAACAGGCTGTGCTGAAGCTAATATGCATAGGTGACAAACCCAACAATGCAGAAGAGGTGTGGACAGCGCTGAAACAGCAGGCAGATCACTGGCTCACACCTCTGAACCTAAAGCCAGGAAAGGTCGTGTGTGACAATGGCCGGAACCTGGTGGCAGCTTTGAGGCGAGGCCAGCTGACGCATGTTCCATGCGTGGCCCATGTGCTCAACCTGGTGGTTCAGTGGTTTCTAAAGTCATACCCATAGCTGTCTGATCTGCTGGTAAAAGTTCGCCGCCTGTCTGCACATTTTCGCAAGTCACCTGCTGCTTCAGCCGGCCTTGCCGGCTTTCAGCGCCGTTTGCGTCTTCCAGCCCACAGACTGGTGTGTGATATCCCCACGCGTTGGAATTCAACTCTGCACATGTTGGTCAGGATATGTGAGCAGAAGAGGGCAGTTGTTGAGTGCCTGCATCACCTAAGCCGTCGGGAAATGGGGCAAACTCCACACATAACACCTGAAGAGTGGAGATGGATGTCGGACCTATGTACCGTCCTCCAAAACTTTGAGGACTCCACCAAGATGGTGAGTGGCGATGACGCCATTATTAGCGTCACCATACCGCTACTCTGCCTTCTAAAACGGTCTCTGCTGAAAAACAAAGAGGATGCGTTGCAGGCGGAGCGCGATGAGTTTGAGCAAGAAACAGTAGTGGGTGTGGGTGATAACACACAGCCCAGCCTCATTTCATCAGAATGTGCAGTGGAGGACTATGATGAGGAGGAGGAGGAGGAGAATGAAGACATGGAGCAACTCTCTGGCCAAATTGAGGATATGCCATGCACACCAGTCATACCATCGCTTCAGCGTGGCTGGCCAGAGGACAGGGGAGATGAGTAGGAGGAGGACAGCATGTTCAGTCATTGTGTTGGTCTGGATACTGAAGTGATGGCTGTTAAGAGTCTGGCGCACATGGCTGACTTTATGGTAAGCTGCCTGGCTCATGACCCTCGCGTTCAGAACATCTTGGCCGACAATCAGTACTGGTTGGCAACATTCTTAGACCCACGCTACAAGGAGAACTTTATGTCTCTCATTCCTGAGGTGGAGAGGTCAGCCAAAATGCAGCAGTTCCAGAAGGCCATAGTCACGGAAGCATTCCCTTCACAAAACGCTAGCGGCAAAGGTCAGGAATCGGTGGACAACCAAGGCGTACGGCCGAGAGGGGCACACGTCCAATCCGCCAGAGGTAGGGGAACAGTCTTTACGATGTGGGACAGTTTTCTCAGCCCCTCACGTACCACAGCCCGTGAGGTGCGGGGTAGTGCCACAAGAAATGCTAAGTTTGGCCAGATGCTGAAGGAGTACCTTGCAGATCGAACAACTGTACTGCGACATTCCTCTGTGCCTTACAATTATTGGGTCTCCAAGCTGGACACGTGGCATGAATTGGCTCTCTACGCCTTGGAAGTCCTGGCCTGCCCTGCCGCTAGCGTTTTGTCAGAGCGTGTTTTCAGTGCTGCAGGTGGAATCATTACTGATAAACGCACCCGCCTGTCAACTGAAAATGCTGACAGGCTGACTCTGATCAAGATGAACAAGGGTTGGATTGGGCCAGACTTCACCACACCACCAACAAATAACAGCGGAATTTAAATTTTGTTCTGGGAATTTGCCATGTACCTCCACTCACCCATGGGTACACACTTCTGGACTTTGGCTAATTGCTGGACTGCTCCTCCTTCTCCTCATGTGCCACCATGATGACCGTTACAATAGTTAGGCTGTTGTTTCAGGTATACCCCCAGTGGTAAATTTTTTCGCCCATTCTTTTAGAATGGGCATTACAACGACAGGAGTCCCGCTCCTTTTCAATGGGAAAAATGTTTTGAGGCCCTCCTGCACGTCTCTATCCAGGGACAATGTGGAGCCTCCAAATTTTTGGCTGCCCTGCCAAAGGGCTATACTACAATACACCCACTTCAGGTTTACAGGCCCTACTGCACATCTCTATCCAGGGACAATGTGGAGCCTCCTAATTTATGGCTGCCCTGCCAAAGAGCTATACTACAATACACCCACTTGAGGTTTACAGGCCCTACTGCATGTCTGTATGCATGGGTCATTGTTGGACCTCCCAATTTTTGGCTGCCCTGACAAAGGGCTATACTCCAATACACCCACTTCAGGTTTACAGGCCCTACTGCACATCTCTATCCAGGAACAATGTGGAGCCTCCTAATTTATGGCTGCCCTGCCAAAGAGCTATACTATGATACACCCACTTGAGGTTTACAGGCCCTACTGCATGTCTGTATGCATGGGTCATTGTTGAACCTCCCAATTTTTGGCTGCCCTGCCAAAGGGCTATACTCCAATACACCCACTTCAGGTTTACAGGCCTTCATGCATGTCTCTATCCAGGGACAATGTGAAGCCTCCCAATTTTTGGCTGCCCTGCCAAAGGGCTATACTCCAATACACCCACTTCAGGTTTACAGGCCCTACTGCACATCTCTATCCAGGGACAATGTGGAGCCTCCCAATTTTTGGCTGCCCTGCCAAAGGGCTATACTGCAATACACCCACTTGAGGTTTACAGGCCCTACTGCATGTCTGTATGCATGGGTCATTGTTGAACCTCCCAATTTTTGGCTGCCCTGCCAAAGGGCTATACTCCAATACACCCACTTCAGGTTTACAGGCCTTCATGCATGTCTCTATCCAGGGACAATGTGGAGCCTCCCAATTTTTGGCTGCCCTGCCAAAGGGCTATACTCCAATACACCCACTTCAGGTTTACAGGCCCTACTGCACATCTCTATCCAGGGACAATGTGGAGCCTCCCAATTTTTGGCTGCCCTGCCAAAGGGCTATACTGCAATACACCCACTTGAGGTTTACAGGCCCTACTGCATGTCTGTATGCATGGGTCATTGTTGAACCTCCCAATTTTTGGCTGCCCTGCCAAAGGGCTATACTCCAATACACCCACTTCAGGTTTACAGGCCTTCATGCATGTCTCTATCCAGGGACAATGTGGAGCCTCCCAATTTTTGGCTGCCCTGCCAAAGGGCTATACTCCAATACACCCACTTCAGGTTTACAGGCCCTACTGCACATCTCTATCCAGGGACAATGTGGAGCCTTCCAATTTTTGGCTGCCCTGCCAAAGGGCTATACTGCAATACACCCACTTGAGGTTTACAGGCCCTACTGCATGTCTGTATGCATGGGTCATTGTTGAACCTCCCAATTTTTGGCTGCCCTGCCAAAGGGCTATACTCCAATACACCCACTTCAGGTTTACAGGCCCTACTGCACGTCTCTATCCAGGGACAATGTGGAGCCTCCCAATTTTTGGCTGCCCTGCCAAATGGCTATACTCCAATACACCCACTTCAGGTTTACAGGCCCTACTGCACGTCTCTATCCAGGGACAATGTGGAGCCTCCCAATTTTTGGATGCCCTGCCAAAGGGCTATACTCCAATACACCCACTTCAGGTTTACAGGCCTTCATGCATGTCTCTATCCAGGGACAATGTGGAGCCTCCCAATTTTTGGCTGCCCTGCCAAAGGGCTATACTCCAATACACCCACTTCCTTACAATGGGCACTTCAGGTTTACAGGCCCTCATGCACGTCTCTATCCAGGGGCATTGGTGAACCTCCCAATTTTAGACTGCCCTGGCAAAGGAAAATACTACAATAGACCCAGTTCCTCAAAATGGGCACAATATGTCAAGACAGGGCTTCATGTCCGTCTCTTCTCAGGGACATCGGAGTGCCGCACAATGTTTTCACATAAAATCTTTCATGTAATCACAAAAAGTAACATACACCAGCTGTATCTCACTATTGGGTATTTGCCCTTAACATTTCCACCCTGAATATTCATTTTGGTGTCATTTTGGAAGGTTTTCTGGTGACTCCGTAAAATTGGTGTGAAACTCGGACAACATTGTTCACAGCTGTGACTTTTGAGTGAGAAATGCTTCCAGGGGTCTTCCCCATGGTGTTGCCATGTCATTTCAGCACTCCTCTGAGACTTTTGTGACATTTTTAGGGTTTCTACATGCTGCTGGCAGTCATTTCATAAAAATACTCGTGTCTCCCACAGGATAACATTGGGCTCGGTGCTTGGGCCGAGTACACGAGTATCTTGGGATCGAGCATTTTAGTACTCGCTCATAACTAATTAGCATTATACTTATCAGTCTCCTGCGGTCACACTTGCTTCTGGGTATCCTCATTAAGCTTCATAATCACTATCGTTCAAAAGTTTGGGGTCACCCAGACAATTTAGTGATTTCCATGAAAACTCATACTTGTATTTATTAAATGAGTTGCAAAATAAATAGAAAATATAGTCCAGACATTGACAAGGTTAGAAATAATGATTTTTATTTGAAATAATAATTTTCTCCTTCAAACTTTGCTTTCGTCAAAGAATGCTCCATTTGCAGCAATTACAGCATTGCAGACCTATGGCATTCTAGCTGTTAATTTGCTGAGGTAATCTTGAGAAATTTCACCCCATGCTTCCTGAAGCCCCTCCCACAAGTTGGATTGGCTTGATGGGCACGTTTTGCATACCATACGGTCAAGCTGCTCCCACAACAGCTCAATGGGATTGCGATCTGGTGACTGCGCTGGCCACTCCATTACAGATAGAATACCATCTGCCTGCTTCTTCCCTAAATAGTTCATGCATAATTTGGAAGTGTGCTTTGGGTCATTGTCCTGTTTTAGGATGAAATTGGCTCCAATCAAGCGCTATACACAGGGTATGGCATGGCATTGCAAAATGGAGTGATAGCCTTCCTTATTCAAAATCCCTTTTACCTTGTACAAATTTCCCACTTTACCACCGCCAATGCAACTCCAGACCATCACATTACCTCTACCATGCTTGACAGATGGCGTCAGGCACTCTTCCAGCATCTTTCCAGCTGTTCTGCATCTCACAAATGTTCTTCCGTGTGATCCAAACACCATAAACTTTGGTTCATCTGTCCATGAAACTTTTTTCTAATCTTCCTCTGTCCAATGTCTGTGTTCTTTTGCCCATATCAATCTTTACCTTTTATTAGCCAGTCTCAGATATGGCTTTATGTTTGCCACTTTGCCCTGAAGGCCAGCATCCCGGAGTCGCCTCTTCATGGTACACATTGACACTCGCGTTTTGCGGGTACTATTTAATGAAGCTGCCAGTTGAGGAGCTGTTAGGCGTCAATTTCTCTAACTAGACATTCTAATGTACTTGTCTTGTTGCTCAGTTGTGCAGCGGGGCCTGGCACTTTTCTTTCTACTCTGGTTAGAGCCTGTTTGTGCTCCCCTCTGAAGGGAGTAGTACACACAGTTGTAAGAAATCTTCAGTTTCTTGGCAATTTCTCACATAGAATAGCCTTCATTTCTAAGAACAAGAATAGACTGTCGAGTTTCACATGAAAGTTCTATTTTCTGGCCATTTTGAGAGTTTCATAGAACAAACAAATGTAATGCTCCAGATTCTCAAGTAGCTCAAAGTAAGGTCAATTTTATAGCTTCTCTAATCAGCCAAACAGCTGTGCTAACATACTTGTACAAGGGTTTTCTAAACATCCATAAGCCTTCTTACACAGTTAGCAAACCCAATGTAACATTAAAACACTGGAGTGGTGGTTGTTGGAAATGGGTCTCTATACACATATGTAGATATTGCATTAAAAACCAGACATTTTCAGCTAGAATAGTCATTTACCACATTAACGTGTGTTTCTGTATTTCTGATTCTGTATTTCTGATGTAATGTGTATTTCTGTATTTCTGATTCATTTAATGTTAGCTTCATTGAAAAAAAATGTGCTTTCCTTTAAAAAAAAAGGACATTTCTAAATTACCCCAAACATTTGAATGGTGGTGTATATTCACTGCACTGACTGCAACAGCCAATCACAGACACCTACTCTCTGTGACAGCATCTGTGATTGGCTGTTGCAGTCAGACTATGCCCCCACAATCTGTACTGGTGTCTATGATTGGTTGCCATGCATAAGACAATGAATCTGCTGTCATATATGTGAAAAAAATAAATAATGAATTGAAAAAAATTGCACAGGGGTCCCCCATATATTAATATTTAGCACAAATAAAGCAGACAGCTGCGGGCTGCAGCCCCCAGCTGTGAATTTGATATTGGCTGCGTATAAAATCCAGGAACCCATGCAATTTTTTTTATTTTTATAAATAAATATTTGTTGATACTCAACCAAGATGAAGCACGTCTGGGGGTTGGTATTCTTCCCCTGGGGAGGTACATAGTTATTGGAACCTTAGGGTAAGAATAGCAGCCCACAGCTGCCCCAGATGCATTCATAAGAAGTGCAAAATCCAGACACTTTACCTGGCTCTTATCTATGACCCTGGTGTGGTGGCAATCAGGATAATAGAAGGGTTTAATGACAGCTGAGAATTGACAGCTGTCACCAAGCCCTGGATTGGTAATGTTCAGGCCTCAATGAGACCCCCATATTAAAAATCCTGTAAATAAATAGTTAAAAAAAACTGAGGAAAATCTTTTATTTGACATAAAACCGCACCAGGGCAATCAAGAAGAGCCAGGTAAAGCGTCAGGGATGTTAGAAATTCTGGGGCATCTGCAGGTTGCTCTTCTTGCCCTGTGTGGGGAGGGAATACCATATATACTCGAGTAAAAGCCGAGTTTTTCAGCACAAAAATTGTGCTGAAAAGTGCCCTCCTCGGCTTATACTTGAGTCACAGTGACGGCTCTGTGGGGGGGGGGGGTGATCAGGAGCAGGAGGAGGTGGGGGGAAACTGCAATAGGAGCGGGCGGTCACGTGCCCCCGCTCATTAGTGCAATGCAATATGCACTGCATCTCCCTGTCCATCAGTGGCAGGCGGGGGAGCGGTGCATATTACATTGCACTATGTCAGCGCCCCCCCCCATCAGTGGTATACAGGCCCCCTTGCTGCCGCACACCTGTAAAATAATAGCTCATTCATACTTATCCCTGCCGCTTAGCCCTGCTGGGGCTGCTGTATACTACCACTGGGGCTGCTGGGGCTGCTGTATACTACCACTGGGGCTGCTGGGGCTGCTGTATACTACCACTGGGGCTGCTGTATAACTACCACTGGGGCTGCTGGGGCTGCTGTATACTACCACTGGGGCTGCTGTATACTACCACTGGGGCTGCTGGGGCAGCTGTATACTACCACTGGGGCTGCTGGGGCTGCTGTATACTACCACTGGGGCTGCTGGGGCTGCTGTATACTACCACTGGGGCTGCTGGGGCTGCTGTATACTACCACTGGGGAGGCCTGTATACCACACTGCTGGGGGCTGTATACCTGTGCTGGGGTCCACCCTCAGCTTATACACGAGTCAATAGGTTTTCCCAGATTTTGGGGGCAAAAGTAGGGGGTCGGCTTATACACGGGTCGGCTTATACACGAGTATATACGGTAATATTATTTCAATAATGTAAATAGTAATAATAATAATTCTATTATTAATAAATAATTATTATTTAAATAATAAAAAAAATGTGGAGTCCCTCATATTTGATACTTAGCCAATATAAAGCACACAGCTGGGGGCTCTAGGCCGCAGCTGTCTGCTTTTTCTGCCCTGACAATAAAAAAATACTAGGGACCCCTCCACATTTTTCAAATTATTTATATATTTTTACGTTTGTGTGTGCGTGTGTACGGCAACCAATCACATTTACCGGCACAGAAGGCATCTAACTACAACCAATCACAGACACCAGCAAAGAGGGCATCTGGCTCCAACCAATCATATAGGGTGGGCTGGGGAAGCAGAGGAATATGTATCAAAATTGATCCTCCATGAATTGTTTTGTTTATCTCTAAATTACAGGATTAAATAAACCTGCAAGCAACGTTAGCAAAATCAGAGATATTAATTGAAGCCCCTAAGCTGCTGAAAAACTATGTGCCAAGCTGTTGAGGGGGAAGTGATGGCATAATTAACAATTAATATGACACATAAATATTTATATCTCTTTGTGGGCATGTATGTGTATATATCTATATTTATGCCCACATTGGTGTAATAGGCCATAATAAATGTACCTTCATATTATAGTTATAACATTGACCAATTCAGTTGTATCTGATGGAAATCTGTTCTACTGACATGGTTAATTACCATATCAGAAGATGTCCATTCTTGCATTTCAGTGTGGGAAGCTATCAGATAAGACTCTTAATTTAAATATCAAAGATCTACAGGCTGCTGGCACAAAGGGTTATTCTCACCCCTTTCTTCTAACACACTACAGCAGCCAAGATGTCCAAGGTGATTGGTGTGGACATAATACTTCTTAGGCGGCCGTCACACGCATCAATATAATGCACGATATCGCTTAAGCGATCTGCGTTTTGATCGCTTAAGCGAAATCGTTTGTGCATCGCGCGTGTAATCAGGTGATTTTACTATGTAAAATCGCTTGATCGTTACATCGCAGATTGGTGAGCCGGAGCTCATATCATGCGATAAACGCTTGATCAATCTGCATCATCGTGGTGTGTGACACCACGATGATCCATCTGCCAGCGGCAGAGCCTATGCTGGGAGATGGTACCTATGGTAAATGTCGGGTTACTAAGCGCCGCGCGGCGCCTAGTAACCCGATGTGTACCATAGTTACCAGCGATCTCGCTGGTCCACATCGCTGGTGAGTCTGCCTGTGTGACAGCTCACCAACGATGTGAGCGATATTGTTAGCGATCGCGCGTGCACGTGATCGCTAGCAATATCGCTAGCGATATTGAAGCGTGTGACGGCCGCCTTAGAGATACCTTTATGTCCATTGTTTGACAATCTATAGTGTACGCTTTAGGCCATTCCAATAGAGTGCATGGTGAGCGTGCACCCTTAAAACCCCCTGTCAGAAGTGCACGGATGAGGAGGTGTGTCTGTCACGTGCACAGCTGAGGGTCAGGTTAAAATGCACTCTGAGACAGGAAATCTCTCTCTTTCTACTTGGAACCACCATGGAATAGGACCTTCCCATCTGGCCTAAGTATCATATCATATCTCCTTTATATCTTTCCTGTAACTAACTCTCTCTCTAATAATATTCTGTCTATTTTCAGGGATAGTTAGGGGCAGGTGAATGAATGTAATTAATTAATATAGTGTGCATGTATATTTAGGTAGCGTGGGTATTAGTAACTCTGGGTGTTTTACATGATTGCAACAGTAATTGATTGTGTGTTAGTTATCGTGCTCTCTAGAATATATATATTATTGTTGTAAACTTTTTGGGTGTGTTTAATAAATATTCATTTATTACAACAGACTTGTTTTCATTAAGTCGTCAGGATATATATATATATAGTTAATCAGCATAGGAACAGAAAGCGGTAGGAAGGGAAGATTCTGGATATCGGTGATTGTAGTCATAACCGACAATAATAACCGATAAACAGAACCAGCTCTACAAAACAAGCCATCCTAAAGAATCCAACCCTTGACTCAACCTCTAAGTCGAGCTACCACCCCTTATTGCTGCTTCCGTTCACTTCAAAATTCTTTGAACAGCATGTCCATGTGCAACTTTCCTCCCACATCTCCATTACAAGAAATATAAGATACCTATCAAGGGAGATCTACCAATCAAGAAGGTCCAGAAGAGGAGCACCCACTCCAACCTTCACCAATTTATTTTATAATTCATATACTGTGTATACCATATATAATATAGATACTGCATACAGTGGGAACTAGCACTGCAAGATCCACTTGTTTTTAATGGAGACTAGATGAATTTTAAATTTAATACAACTCAATAAACATTTATATTTGTGCCAATATATCAAGATTTAGTGCTGGACCTCATTAGTATATTCTAATATACATAGATATACACCAAGGTATCGTTTTTAAATATGATAAGCACGGTAATACCCCCGAGGCACACAGCTGCAAATCGCACTTACAACAAAAAAGGGGAGCTCCAGTGTCCTAACCAACTAAAATTATTGGAATTTGAAAACTCATCTCTTTAACAAAAGCATACAGACTGTAATGACTCTGTTGACATCTCATCAGCACCGGAGCTGGCGTAAACCCCTTCCCAATCTACTGTCTCCCTCTCCATTATCCTGAAGAATGTAAGTCCGCAAGGACAGGGCCCACTCCCATCTGTACCAGTCGTCAGTGTCAGTTTGTCTACTGTATTTTAGATCTTTGTTTTGTATTTAAATCGCAGAGTATGTGAATGCAGCCAAACGCATGACTACTGCGTCCCTATGTTTAATATGGAGACACATGGTACCTGCGTTTGGCTGCGTTCACATGCGTATGCGTTCGGATGCATTTTTTCTACACACCCTCCGAACGCAATATGTTGCATTACTTGTGTGTCTGAGGATGCTTGCTTCGTACGCAAGCGCCCTCAAGCGCCCAAAGAATGCATACAGCTCAATGGAGCCACACTGCTATCTGGAGTTCACTGCAGCCAAACGCAGCATTCTTGCTCTCTTTCTCTCTCTCCTCCCGACCACTGTATAATGGGTTCCTATAACCGGGAATACATTTCTATGGAGAATAATTCTGTCAATGCATGCAGATAATCAACGCTGCATTGACAGAATTAACAATGCGTTCGGCACTGCGTTTGCGTCTGCGGACCATCTGCAGGCGTACTGAACACTAGTGTGAAACCGGCCTAGCAGCAGGTCTTTTGTGCCCGTTCAGCTACCAAGGCCCAGTAGTGACTGTTTTTAGACTGCTTATAGATTCACCTCTGAGCTACTGTCAAAGCTGTATAATTACATAAATATAGCTTTTGTTTGTATTCCCATTTACCTACACTCCAGGATTGTCTCCTGGAAACTCTTCTACCTTTCTACTTTTTGATTATATTTGCTCTTTTAAGCGACTACATCTACAAATTACAGGAAAATAGGGTAATGCAATTCCCCTTTCACGGTAAGCATTAATCATACCCTAAAATGATATTCTGCCATGTAACTCAAATGTCACCCTCATCACAAAGTGACAATGTGATTGCTGTATGGGGAAACAATGTGAATTTCTTCTTTTTTTCATCTATTAATTTATGTTATTTTAGGGAAAGAAACAAGCAAGTGGCAAATAATTAATATAATAATTTCTCACTGATCACAAAATGTCAAGAAATGCCATGTAATTAACATTTAAAAAAAAAAGTAAATTTGTCCAGTAAAAAAAAAAAGAAAGAATAAAGTGTTTGTATTGTGTGAAGTGCATGATAAGAGAAGTGGAAATCCCAATAGTGAAAATGTACAGTATACTTGTAGTAAGTTACTATTGAAAACTTCCTGGTGGCTCTCAGCCTACAATAGCCTTCACAATGAAGATGAATGATAAAATGAAGAATGGGGCTGATTTATTTTTTATCTTTTCTTATACAGGTGCATCTCAATAAATTACAATATCATCAAAAAGATAATTTATTTAAGTAATTTAATACATAAAATGTAACACCTATGTTATATTGTCATTACAAACAGAGAGATCTATTTCAATTATTTATTTCTGTTAATGTTGTTGATTATGCCTTAAATGAAAACTCAAACATCATTCTGTCAGAAAAGTAGAATAATGAACACAAAACACCTGCAAAGGGTTAGTAAGATTTTTAAAATGGTCCCTTAGTTTGGATCAGTAGGCTACGTAATCATGGGGAAGGCAGCTGACTTGATAGATGTCCAGAAAGCAGTCATTATATGGAGTAGAGACAGACTCACGTGTCTTATGGTTGAGTGCTCCAGGAAAAGAATGGATACAGTAGGTAGGGGCATCTGGGCACAACAATTTTAAAAAATGGTAACCACAAGTTTGTAGGTGAAAAAACATGTCCTCTTTATTGCCACACAATAATTGAACACTGGTCTAACGTTTTGGCCGACCTCGACCTTTCACAAGGTTCTAATATACAGAAATTGTCAA
>JARQOC010000003.1:120314224-120337112 GCA_033576535.1 Allobates femoralis
ATGGAGAGCTGACTCATGCATCTAAACCATTACCACTTTCATAGACATTATTCTAATTCTTAGGATCTCAAATTGGAGAATTCCACTTAGTCAAAAAATAAGTAATTACGTTAAATATAAATTGGGTGGTCTATGACAACGTGTAGAAAGACAAGGTTATTCAATCAATCATGTATCTCCATTCAAGATTTTAAATGGTTTCAACAATTTTGGTCAATAGTATAATAAAAGTGGTAAAAAGTAACAGATATCACATAGACCTTGTTGAAAGGGAATTTGTTACTAGCGAACCTTTCAAGGATCAGTTCGGGTCGCTGAACTTCCTCGTGTTGAGCAAACCTGTTTGGGTTCGGAGATTGAGTGCTTTACATTTGCAAAGCACTGGAGCGAGCATCGCTGTGGTACAGTTGGTGCTTGGCTCAGTGTGAGCCACCTGCAGGGTTTGATCGGCTCTCACTGGGCTTTAAAGCATAGTTTTAAGGTGTAGCGTGTGTCCAAAATTAATTGACCCCCACCCTCCCACCATTAGGAGTGTTTTATTTATAGCTGGCTGTATGTGGATGGAGAGCTAAACTGCCAATCAGAGACTTCCATTGAGGTTTGGGTCAAGTTCAGGGTCACAATCAGTGCAGTAAAAAGTTCAGCTGCATCTCCAAAACCCGAACTTTCAAAGGTTCGCTGATCTCTATTTGTCACCAGGTTTTTGCTAACTCATCTGAGAGCAGCATAATGTAGGGGCAGAGACTTTGATTCCAATGATGTACCACTTACTGACATGCTTTCTGTAGTTTTGTTAAATCACTGTTTTGTCTGTGGCAGATCTACCAATACACTGAATGCTGAACCCTGTACAACCCCACCAATACCACTGATTGGCAGCATGATGTGTACACTGTGCATAGACAGAAAGCTGCCAATCAGTGTTGGGGCTGTGATAGATGTAACTCATGCATATGGAAGCCTATATGGTATCAGGTTTACTAGTCCTCTAATGATATGTCCTGCTGATAAAACTGTGATTTTATCAAACAACAGCAAGCAGCACTGGAAGTGAGACATCGCTGGAATCAGGCTCCGGGGTTCTACTTTATGCAATTCACAAATAAAAAACCTTGTGACAATATCCTTTTAAATGGATCCCATGTCTAAAACGTTTTGACCTGAGTAGAGAAGTCCCAGTGTTACCATAGACTAAGCTCTTTAGAATGGGTATATATCAGTGTCAATATAAGTAGGTTTGATCTTTTTCTGCACTTCATGGTAGTTATTTATGTAGTACACAAATAGGTTTGTGTTTGTAGGTTTAGGTTAGGATTTTTATGAGAAAAGATTTATTATGGAGATGAGTCTTTCCTTACCTTCTTGTCTAGCATTGTAAGCAGCAAAAAATTAGAATGTTAAAGAAAGTTACATCTGTACCTTGTAATTATTAATGCTGTGCCTTATAATTCATGTATGAAGGGCAGTCTCAGGACAGCAATGTATTAAATGATCACACATCTATTAAAAGTAGAAATGTTAACATTACAGACTACCATTGATCAACTCATGATTAGAGAACTATTTCAAGGTCTGTATCCCTGACATTTCAAGGGATTACATTTATATTTCTGTAGCTTCCCTCTTGATCACTGAAGGATATAGCTGCTGTATTCCCAAGGATCAACACACAGTCGGTGAGTATAGCACATAAAAGAGGTTTTTCTAATGCCATGTTGGGCATTGGCTATAGAAATTCTGTAATTTATGATGTTGTTAAATCATAATGATTTGTCTTGCATTCGAGTGTACAATATAATATAATTTGGAACATAATCATCAAACTATGCTTCCCTGTGTAGACCAAGCAACACAAAATATTCAGCCATTGCCATTATTAAAGGGGTTGACCACTACTTGGACAACCCTTTCTCATTCCCCATGTTCACCCCCATAAAAATACAAAAGTCTATACTCACCATCTGTGGCAGGTACTCACTTCCTGTTAGTCCAAAGGCAGAGAGAAGGAAGCTGGTGCTGATTGCAAGGCTCGCGGTCATAACAAATGTCATGTGGGATCCACACACTCAACTTCTGACACCATTAGAACTGCACCGGCACCGGAGGTGAGTATAGGCATTTTCACTCTTATTGGGGTGGACATGAGGAATGAGAAGGGGTTGTCCAAGTACTGCACAACCACTTTAGTGCAGCAAGCTCAAAGTTATATTAGTATAGTTATATACTATAAATGTTTTCTATGTCCTTTGTATAATCTGCATTTTGGAAGAATTAGTAAAGCAAATTAATTATATTAGGTACTCCACAGAAAAATCTAAAATGTGCCTCACTCTTGGAAAGCAAAGAATGCAATGAGGGAATGACCATCCCTAATGTTTCTTACTCTGTACTCACTTCTTAGAAATGTGTATGAGAGCAGATATTGGGTGAGTGACTACAATAATGAGAGCGACCCTACAGTCATTCTCGTTTTACTCTTCATAGGTTTTCTAATTAGCACAAAAAGTAATTGTTGCTTTTAAAAAGAAATTAATTCTAACATTAATAAAGTACATCATCGTTATCATTAACATTAATTATTATATTATATCATTATCTTGTAAAAAGAACATTTCACACACAAATACAAAACCTGACAAGCCAGAACTTTGTGATTGTAAAAGCTTGTTTTTTGGACATGCATCATTGTGATTGGAATCTATTACAAATGTCCGTACTTGATAAATGTATGGGAGTGTACGCCTTGAATATGTACTAAAAGTCAGCAGAATTAGTTAATAAGGTCAAATGAATACTTCATTAAATTTCGCAAAGATTGCTCAACCCTTGAAACAGTCTACAGAGCTTTTATTTTTAATTAAGTTTTAACGGCTGTTTATGTAAATTCCACTTGAAATCTTTATCAAAGGACTACCTAAAGACATTCATACTTAAAGTTAATTTATTCTGCCACTGACAGTCTAGGAAAATAGCTGAATATAGTGCATTTTGTTGTGCCTCATTTGCAGTGTCTGATCAAATTGTTTTTATACCATGACTTTATTTGATGCTAACAAGAATCAACAACTAGCGCAACACTATGGGAGATTGACATATGGAAGGTAATGTTAAAAGTATTTCATGTTGAAAAGTTATTAGTAATAACAGCCTGATTTAAAAACATTAAACATACTAGTTTGGGAGGTAGTCTACCCCTGTGCGCTCTCTCTCTCCCCGTGCATTATTCCCCCCTGTGTGCAGTCTCATTCCCCCTGTGCTGCATTCTTTCCTCATGTGCTCTCTCCTTTGAGCAGTCCCACCCTATGTACTCTCCCCACTGTCCATTCCCTTTCTCCTTTCTGTGCTGTCTTCTCAACTCTGTGCTCTCTCCTTTGAGCTGTCTCAATCCCCCGTGCACTTGCCCCTCCCCCTGTGCACTTACCACTCCCCCTGTACACTCATTTCTCCCCTGTGCACTCTCTTTGCCCCCTGTGTGCTCTCTCCTCCCTGTTGTGTCCAAAGATGGCGACTGCCTGAGTAA
The DNA here is from genome assembly GCA_033576535.1 of Allobates femoralis. Classification (NCBI taxonomy): domain Eukaryota; kingdom Metazoa; phylum Chordata; class Amphibia; order Anura; family Aromobatidae; genus Allobates; species Allobates femoralis. The sequence continues at coordinate 120,317,745 of JARQOC010000003.1, forward strand.
GTGCACGTACATGCTGGGTATATGCATGAGCACTTAGGTGGTGATGTATGAGTGGTGGCAGCTGCAAGCAGAGGTTTTTGGTGGTGGTGGTTGCAAGTGGCTGCAGCACCACTGGCAGTACTGTACAATGTGCCAGTCCCACCAGTGGGTGCCATATTTGCACACCCATCAATCTCTGCCCCCCTGTGAGCTTCTTTCTTCCCCCCAGTGCACACACTGCCCCCTGTACACTTTCTGCCCCCTATACACTCTTCCCCCTTCTGCACTCTATCTGCCCCATGCACTTTCTTTGCCCTCCTGTGCACTCTCTTTACCCCCTCTGCAGTCTCTCTGCCCCTGTCTGAGCTCCCTCTTCTTCCCTCTGCACTCTCTTTGCCCCCCTGTGCTTTCTCTGTCCCACTGTGTATTCTCTCTGCCCCCTGTGTGCTATTTCTGCTCCATTGTGTGCTCACTGTGCCCCCTGTGTGCTCTCTGCACCCCCTGTCTGCTCTCTATGCCCTCTGTGTGCTCTTTGTGCCCCTGTTCATGACTCACCGCGGCCGGCTGACTCCGGTTTAGACAGGCGATTCTTCTCCTTCCTTGTCACGGGTGGACCGCGCCTGCCGGTAGTGGGGCCCGGTGTAGTGCAGATCAAAAGTGAAGACGTCTTGCGGGAACAGATTAAAGGGGTTTTAATTTGTTTTCTTCGTGACGCCACCTATGAGTAGTTCGGTAAGGGCTACCGACGCTGCGGAACCCCCGGGGGATGGACAGCAGCAAGATGTTACGCTCCCCACAGGCTGAGCGGTGATCCCCGGGGGCTGGAGCTGCTCAAGATGTTGTGCGGCAGCTGCGGTTACCTTCTAGTTAATGACGGACAGTTCATAAGGAATCACGGACACAGACAGTCTCTATAACGGTCTTTACTGTAACCAGCAGGCAATACATGGTATACAGTGGTTGAGTAGTAGACCGGGTGGACTCAGCAGTGATGGTGTCCCTTAGAAATCCGTAGTGCTCCTCCATTCTAGCTAAGTGGTTACCAATGTCGCCCAGGAATACCAGATCGGGTACGGGGAGGCTGCTTCAATGCCCTATCCATGATTTACGTTCTGGATGCTTTGGGGAGCCTTGGGTCCCTCAGTGGGTACACCGCTGGTTAGACGACTGGAAATTGGCTGTTGGTGGGGTGCTCCTATAAAGCTGATCCTCCACTCTTCTGGTTCGCGTAGCAGAGGTGAACTGCTGCCAGCTTCGGTACCAGTGAACCGGCTGTGAGTTGTGGGCACGGGAGTCTTTTGGGAACCCGTGTAGAAATGCCCAATCCCGGTGGTTAAGGCCTCAGGTGCTGACACCCGACCGGTGACGGCCCAGGGGCCCGCACGGGGTGCGGAGCCCCGCTCCTCTCCAAGTTCTAGTCTGCTCTTGTCAGGTTCTAGATTTCTTCTTCGACTCTCTAGACTATTGTGTGTTCTCCTGCACTACCCTAGCACTCCGCCCACCAGGACCTAGGATTGGCCCTCTATTCTAGGTGATGTATGCTGGGTTGGATTTCTAAATTAACCAGGTCATTGCTGAGTCAGAGAATATTGCGGCTTCATTTGTGGCTGCAATACCCTCCTGTGACGCACTCGTTGCGGGGCGCCACATTCACACTTTGTGCCCCATGTGCGCATTCTGTGCACTCTCTTTGCTTTCAGTGTGTTCTCTCTGCCCCATGCACTCTCTCTGCACCTGTGCATTCTCTGCACCCCCCTCCTGTGCTTTTTGTGCCCCTAGTGCCTCATGTGCGCTCCCTCCGTGCCTGTGGGTCATGGTGCTGCCATCTTTGGACACCTGGGTTTCCAAAGATGGTGGCAGCATGAGCAAAGGTTCATGCGCATACCAGGCGTGCACATGCGCAGCTATGCAGGCCACTGCCATTTTTGGACACTCATGTCTGCAAAGATGGCTGATGTCTCATTAACTGGGCATGCACGCAGGGTATGCACATGCGCACTTACTGAGGTGGTGTTGTGTGTGGTGGTAAGGTGTGACGGACTGCTGGCGATGGGCTGCGGGCATCACTTCCTGGTTTCGGTTGAGGGTGTCATTGGTTGCGGGGTTCGGTGACACTGCTGGCGGTACTGCGCAATGGACTAGTGCTGCCAGTGGGTGCCATGTTTGCACACCCATCACTTGGGTGTGCAATTGTGGCTGCCACCGGCGCGTGATAAGGGCAAAACCGGAAGGAAGTGGATGACACATGTCATCTCACAAATATGTAAGTACATTATTATTTATTTATAGAGTAACATTAATTCCATTGTGCTGTACATGAGAAAGGGTTACATACAAAACAAGTGTAAAATGCAGTAAACAAACTAACTGTGAACAAAGGGGAGAGGACCCTCTCTTGTGGACTTGCATTCTACAGGGTGGTGAGGAGGGAGACAGTAGGTTGTGTCAGCTCCGGTGGTGGTAGATTGCCAGCTCCAGTGGCTGTAAGGTCATTGCAGGCAGTAAGTGGTTCTGAAGTGATGGGTTTTCAAGTTCCACTTGAAAGTTCCAAATGTAGGGGATAGTCAGGCGTGTTGTGGTACGGAATTCCAGAGGAAGAGGGATGCTCAGGTAGTCTTGCAAGCGGTTGGATGAGGAACGTTTGAGTGTGGAGAAGAGAAGGGGGTCTTGGGAGAATCAAAAATTACGAGTTGGATGATATTGAGAGATTAGTTCAGAGATATATGGAGGAGACAGATTGTAGATGACTTTGTAAGTTAATGTTTATAGTTTGAATTGAATACTTTGGAGAATTGGGAGCCAGCAAACAGATTTGCAGAGGAGAGAAGGAGAGGAGTAGCAAGGAAAGAGGTGGATTAGTCGGGCAGCAGATTTAAGGACAGACTGCAGAGGTGCGAGAGTGTTAGCAGGAAGGCCACAGATGAGGATATTGTGGTAGTCAAGGCAGGAGATGATGAGGGCATGCCCTAGTGTTTTAGTAGATTGAGGGTTGAAGAAACGACAGATTCTGGAAATATGTTTGAGCTGGAGGTGGCAGGAAGTGGAAAGAGCTTGGGTGTGCGGTTTGAAGGACAAGGCAGGAGTAAAGGGTTAGTCTCAAATGTACTGAGCAAAAGTTTTAGGCAGGTGTGAAAAAATACTGTATTTGTGCACTATAAGATGCATATATATTACCCCAAATGTTTGGAGAAAGTGTGCGGTGCGACTTGTAGTTCGGATGTACCAGACATCGGGGGCGAAGGAGGAGTGGGTCACAGGATGAAGGAGCAGAGTCACAGGAGGCAGGAACCGATGTTATGGTGAACACGTGTGCCTGCCATTAATAGAAGTGATTATTGACTGCTTACCATTTCCATATTCCTGCCCACCTCTCAGCACAGAAGCTTGCACTGAGATGGGAATGATTATGACAGTGGTGAGCAGTAAATATTCATTCTCCTGAATAGCAGGCACACTTGATCACCCAGTTACTGGCTTAATGCAAAGCCTTATGGTACCTTTACACGCCGCTACTGGATGGTGGCAACAACCGGGTACATGACAGAAATGTATCTTGCACCGCCAATTCAACCCGAGGTAGCTGCGTGTGAAGACGGTTGTAGCCACCTGCTAGTAGCGGCACCTGTTTCCGAGCACTGCCCTAAAACAGGTGGTTACCCAGCCGATGGTAGCGACCTGTATCGGCGTGTAAAGAAGGAACAGAAGGGTTGTTTGTACACCATGCTATGTACCTGGTATGTAGCTGGGGCGTGACACAGGCTCCGGGTTACCGTGCCCCATCAGCGATCATTGGAGGAAGCTCCTGCGTTACGATTGGTAGTCGCTGCATAGGGAGGCATATTGAAGGAGCTGACCAGTCACACTACACAATTGCTTGAGCGTCATGTATTAATCAGCCTCCTGCGCTGGCTGCCCAATCATGATGTTATTGCTTTGTCCTATCAGCGTATGGAATTCTCGTAGTCCACAATTGTGGCACGCCTATGTGTTGTCCCTGCTGCACCAGGTCCGCCCATATTAGCTTGTTGTAGCGGTGTGTAAATGAGGTAAGGTGCTCTGCAGAAGGTAACTTGAGACACCCGGCGGTGTATCCAGAGATAGATGTAACCTACCGTAGCGCAACTTGTTGCGGCGTGTAAAGGTGGTGCGATTACCGTTTGCAACCATTTGTGCGTGCTCGTGCACGTGAAGTACCCGGTTGTTGCCACCATCCAGTAGCGGCGTGTAAAGGTACCATTAGCGATGATGTGTGTCCGCTAATAAACTGAAATGAACTGGGCATGCATGGCAGTGACGTCATGTAATGCCCCGCTTACACATTGAAGTCAGTTGCCAGCATTTAAAGAGCACACCATCAACAAAACATTTGAGGGAAGGTGAATAGAATCAGTAATTTATTTGTGTGTATGGTGTTATGAGTGTAATATACACCAGGATGGGTCGATGATGGTGATCACATATATATCAGGATGAGGGACATATATACCAAGATGAGACACTTATATACCAGGATGGGGATCCCTAATCCACTCACACAATACCTCCTCATCTCGCCCTCTATGTGTCGGTGTCTCACATGGTTCAGTTCTTGGTACCTTGCTCTTCTTCAGCTACACCTTCAGCCTCGAACTGCTCATAGAGTACCAGGGCTTTCAGTTCCATCTCTGTGCTGATGATACACAGATCTACCTCTCTGGACCTGACATCACCTCCTTATCAACCAAAATCCCAAATGTCTGTCTGCTATTTCATCTTTTTTTTCTTTTAGGAGACTTAACATGGACAACGCAGAATTCATCATCTTCCCTCCACCTCACTCATCCCCCAATAAATGTATCCATTAAAGTCAACGGCTGCTTACTCTCCACAGACCTGCAAGTTTACTACCTTGGGGTAATCCTTGACTCTGCTCTCTCCTTCAAGTTACATATCCAAGCCCTTTCCACCTCCTGTTGACTCCAATTCAAAAATCTTTCCCTGATCTGTACTTTTGTTAACTATAACCCGCCCAGGGGTCTATGGGAACCCAGTATCCGGGCATTTACTGTAAAAGGGATGTCACTGGTGGCCTGCCCAGATCCGTACCCTGGGGTCACTTGTAAAAGGAGGATAAACAAAAATGGGAAATAATAAAGCGCGTGACACCACCTGCAGTTTCTGGTCATCTCACCAGTGCTGCTGTAAGGGTGCGTGCACACGGTCCGGAGGAGCTGAGTGTTGGATGCAGCTCCTCCGGACCAGAGTGAAGCCGCGGGTGGACGCAGGGAGACCACAGCAGCCATGTACTCACCATGTGCGGCGGGTGCAGGGTGGCTTCTCCCTGCAGTCACCCGATGAGAGCCGCTTCCGACTCCGCAGCATGAAATAAACATGCTGCGGAGGAGCGGACTGCCGGCAACCCGCACCGCAGCTCCAAACATGCTGCGGGCGGGTTACGCATAGTGAGGATGAGATTTCTTGAAATCCCATCCACTATACTATTACTGTACTACGTAGCGTTTTGGACGCAGCGGCAAGACGCTGCGTCCAAAACGCTGCGTACACTGATCGTGTGCATGCACCCTAAGACCGCCGGGGATGGTGGTATTGCAGCCAGTTAATAACGCTCCCTGCAGGCCCTGGCACTGATCGCTCCAACAATAGTGGCAGTTTGGACCGATTTCTTCGCTCCTCCAGCTCCTCCAGCCAGGCTAGCAGCAGAGCTAAGATGGCGGAGTCCTCTCAGGCTAAAGGAAATGGAGCGCGGGAAGCCAGAGAACGAGGCAGCCGCTTCACTCCACTACAGCAGGACTCTGATGAGGACTCAGCCCGGATGGAGGACGCAGCTAATCTTCCCCCCACTGAGATAAGTAATCTCCTCAAACTTCTCCCTACTAAGAGAGACTTGGACAGGCTGGCAAGCAGGCTGGAGGGAACATACAGGAGGGAGTTACAAACCCTCAAAGCTGAGTTCACTGCACGTGTAGAAGATGTGGAGGCTGTGCAGGAGGGTGCATTGTCTGAGCTGCAGGCACATAGAGAGCTGTTACAGATGCACTCCAGCATGATTGAGGACATTCTTTATGGGCAAGAAGATATAGAAAATAGGAATAGGAGGAATAACATTCGCATCAAAGGCCTCCCTGAGTCTATCTCTCCTATAGACCTAAAAGTAACAGTCCAGCAACTATTCAACACAATCCTGGGGGAACCTATCGATTCTGAGATAGTCATGGACAGAGTTCATAGAGCCTTGGCCCCTAAACCATCCGCAGAATCCAGGCCACGTGACGTGATCTGTCGCCTGCATTATTTTACCACTAAAGAAGCCATTATGCAAGAGGCTAGACAGCAAGGTCCCATTCGGTTTCTGGACGTGGAGGTTGCTTTATTCCCGGATCTGGCAAGACGTACTTTGCAACAAAGAAGGGGTCTGAGACCTCTTTTGACCCTACTTAAGACCAACGGCATTGTCTATAGTTGGGGCTTCCCCTTCCAATTAATAGCGCATAGAGATGGAAAATCTGCCTCGTTTCGCAAAATTGGCGACCTTTCTGCATTTTTGAAAGTGTTTGATCTTCCCAGGTCGACCTGCCGGATTGGCCTCCTTCTCACCACCTGCCTCCACCTCCAGCAAGATGGCAAGAAAGGCGAAGACCCCGGAATTCGGCAGTTCCGAACTCATGAAAGACTCTGGTTTTTCTATATGTTGTTCAGATTTAATGTGGCCTAGGTCCTTGATGTGATATCCTATTTTATCTCACTTCCTTCCCTTTCCTTTTCCTCCCCAACTTCAACGTATCCCACCCTTCCCATTCCCCCACCCTTCCCTTTTTCTCTTTCCCTCTCCTTCCTCCTTTTCCCTCCCCCCCACCCTTCCCTTTTGGAAAATTTGATCGCCATAGCCGGCGGTGTTGAATAATAGTCAACTAGTTACATAGGTTTTGGGGTGCAGTAGGGAGTAGGAGCGGCCACCTCCTTGGCTCCCGTAATCCCCATGTGTGCTAGACAGTTGTTGTACTGTCTTACTTTGCACGATTTAAGTATTAAGACTTCTGTGCTGCAGTTACTATCTAACTTGCATTTGTCTTCTTCTTTACTATACCTCTTTCTATCCTTCTTCTTTTCTTTGGACGAATGGGACCCTGTTTTTGATCTGAGAAATGTGAGACCAGATGACAATGGCTGACTTAACACTTTGTTCTTTCAATGCGAGGGGGCTGAATGTACCTCAGAAGAGGCGTCAGGTCACGTATTCAGCTCATAAAAGGCGGGTACACGTCCTGATGCTCCAGGAGACGCACTTCCGTTCAGACTCAGTGCCTAAGTGCGAATCACCCCTTTACCCCTTATGGTTTCACAGCACCAACCCAGAGTCAAAATCCAAGGGTGTATCCATTGGATTTCACAAATCATTCACTCCTTCCATATTGAAACAAATGATAGACCCGTCGGGACGCTATATATTCATCATGGTATCGTTATGCAACCGTACTTATGTTTTTGCAAATGTTTACTTTCCTAACAGTGGATTACGTCAATTCGGTGCAAGCTTCAGATCAGCTCTGCGTGACTTCTCTGACTTGGCCCGGATCATACTAGGTGGCGATTTCAACTACCCAGCTGACCCCTCCTTAGATGTCTCCACGGGTAAGTCTAGCTGGCCTGTGCCGTCTCTCCGCCACCTGGGGAAGCAATGGGAGAGTCTTTCATTAGTAGATGCCTGGCGTACTCTAAACCCAGAGACTCGGGATTTTACATATTTCTCGTCAGTTCACTCTTGCTACTCTAGAATTGACAGATTCTATGTATCCCATTCTCTTCTGGACTCCCACCTGCGCTCGGATATAGACAACATTCTACTTTCAGACCATGCTCCGGTTTACCTCTCTCTGGGACTCTATACTGACATCCCTCGGGAATACTCATGGCGCTTGAATGATAACTTACTACGTGACCCTACGTGTGCTGCAGCAATTGAAAAGGCCATCTCTGACTTTTATGCTGACCACGAGTCAGACCCCTCTTCCAACCCGGTAAAGTGGGAAGCTCTTAAATGCGTTCTCAGAGGGCTTTTTATATCTCATAGCTCACGGCTTAAAAAATCCAGATCTATCGAAATAAATCAACTGCTGAAGCTGATTTCTAGCCTTGAATCCCAACACAAAATAGACCCATCTCCGGAGATATTTTCTTCCCTCTCCACTACCAGACATAAACTTCTATCCATATTAGACGAAAAAGATCGGGTATTCCAGAGTAAGCTCAGCTCCCGTTTTTACTACCTGGGTAACAAAAGAGGTAAGCTGCTGGCCAGAGCCCTTCACCGTAGAGAGAACAGAGCTACGATATTACGAATGAGAGACGCAACCGGGAAGGTGGTTCACAGAACGAGGGACATACTGGCAGGCTTCCGTCAGTTTTATGCTGACCTATACAACTTGAAAGGGCCCTACAACGATATGCCTCTGCCTCACCTGAAAGATAAAATAAGCTCTTATCTGCGGGAGTGTGGGATGCCTACCCTGCCGAAGCCCGCTGTAGACGCAATGGCCAGACAGTTCTCGTTAGACGAAATAGAGGAATGTATTCAATCCATGGAAGTGGGTAAATGCCCGGGTCCTGACGGTTTTTCTGTCAGCTTCTACAAGAGGTTCCAGAAGTCGTTAGCCCCTAAATTTCTGGAGGTCTGCAATGGGGTGGCGGGTGTGGAATCCTTCCCTCCACAGGCGCTGATGGCGCATGTTGTAGTCATCCCAAAACCAGATAAAGATGCCTCTCTTTATGGGAACTACCGTCCCATATCTCTGATCAACATAGACATCAAGGTTTACTCTAAATTACTAGCTAACCGACTTAAACTGTATCTCCAAGACTTGATAAATGCTGACCAGGTGGGATTTGTCCCTGGGCGGGAGGCGAGAGATAATACCATCAGATCCATTGCCCTGATAGACGGTGCCAGGAGACGTGGTATACCCATGTGTATCCTGTCATTGGACGCAGAGAAGGCCTTTGACAGGGTACACTGGGTGTTCATGATGGAGTCTCTACGCTATCTAGGTCTATATATATTTCATATAAAACAACCAGGAGTCAGGCCACAATTGAAAAGCAAAGTGCACTTTATTAAAAATAGCAGCGCCTGCTGCATTTAAAAAGTGATGCAACACTGCACACACATATAGGTGACCACATGAATATATGTAATTAACAAGCCAAGTTCAGACATGACCTAACAGCCAATATAGTACAAGTGATTTGCCCCAAAGTGGGTGCACAGCAAATACATAGATCACAAAGTACACATAGACAACTCAATTCATGGGTCAAAGTGTTACCTATTGGTGGCAGTGGCCCCCTGACGCGTTTCGCCAAGCTTCTTCCTTCTTATCTAGGTCTATTAGATTCCACTTTACACTGTATAAATGCTCTTTATAATAATCCTACAGCCCGTATCCAGATCAATGGCTCCCTGTCTGACCCTTTTACTATTAAGAATGGAACAAGACAGGGCTGCCCATTATCTCCTTTTTTGTATATTATTTGTATGGAGTCGCTGGCCTCCTCGCTCAGGAACAACCCCTCTATACAGGGAATGGGGGGGGGAGCGAGAGAGCACAAGGTAGCTCTCTTTGCTGATGATCTCCTCCTATATATCACTAATCCCCTGATCAGCATTCCAAACATCATGTCAGAGCTGGGTAAATATGGCTTTTTGAGCAATTTAAAAATTAATATGTCCAAGTCACAGTTGTTAAACGTCTCGCTCTCCCACTTGGTATCCCAACTCCTGCAGAAAGATTTTTCATTTAAATGGTCCCGAGATTCCCTGCCTTATTTGGGTATTAAATTAACTCGTGATCCCGACGATCTTTATAAAGTAAATTTCCTCCCAATGATGTCCCGTGTGGAGTCAGATCTGATCAAATGGAATAAATTGTCCCTTTCGTGGCTCGGGAGGATTCACGCGGTAGGGATGAACCTCCTCCCCCGTATACTGTACCATTTCCAGACGATTCCTCTCATGCTCCCTGCAGCCTTTTTCTCCAGATTAAAATCTAAACTGTTGAAATTTATATGGTCCCATAGACGGCCAAGGATCTCCTTCCACACTTTGTGTAGACCAATAAAAAAGGGGGGTTTAGGGTTGCCGGACTTTATAACTTACCATTCCGCTACTCTGGGGGGTTGCATACTAGAGATGTTCAGGCTCAAAGACAAAAAGAGATGGGTGGAGGCCGAATCCCTGTTGATGGTCAGCTCTCCTCAGGCCCTGGTGTGGTGGGAGGGATTAAACACACCCCGTGATACCCCGTTTGTCACTTCCCAACTACACCTTTTTCTTTATAGCCGTAATCCACACCTCCATTTGACGTCCTGGCCGGGACCCCTGACGCCTATCTACGGGAACCCGCGCTTCCCGGTAGAAGAGGAGAGAGCTCTCTTTTTGAACATCCCGAGAGACTCCTATCCTACATTATCCCAATACTTGTCACCTTCGGGGGTTAGGGCTCTGTCTGCTCTGTTCCCGGGAGACGTTCCTCCAGCTGACTCCTGGTTAATGTATGCCAGATTAGTAAGTTATATCAAATCCCTGAAGAAAGATTCAGTGTTCCGTTCACTAACAGTGTTCGAGCAGAGATGCAGAGGTGGGGAACCTTTGGAGCATGCCGTATCAGTATTATATAAGTGGTTCTGTGACTCTAAGATTGAGAGCTCAACACAGAGTCTTGTCTTTGAGCGCAGGTGGGAAGTGGATCTGAAGAAGTCATTCACCCCCAAAGAATGGGAGAACATATATATCTTCTCCAATAAAGCCTCTATTTCGGCAGACGCTCAGGATCGTAGCTTCAGGGTGGTGGCGAGATGGTACAGGTGTCCGGAGGACCTAAATAGAATCTACCCAGATTCATCGCCCATGTGTTGGAGGAGCTGTGGGGACGTGGGTTCCTATATTCATACTTGGTGGAGTTGCCCGCCCATAGGTGTGTTCTGGGCCGGGTTGGCAGATTTATATCGCAGAGTCACGTCAGAAAACATTACATTGACCCCGAATTGGACCTGTTGAATTGTTCGTATATGTCTCTTTCGAAATTTAAAAAAGGTTTATTGAGACATTTCCTAACAGCTGCGAGATACTTAATTTCGATTTATTGGAGACAAACAGTTTGTCCCTCGAGACAGGACCTGGTTGCTGAATTGAATAGGGTGTGCAGACTAGAAGAACTAATCAACTTTTCAATACTTGATGCTCACTCCATTGATAGACACTGCAAAATTTGGTCCCCATGGATATTGTTTCGTGAGACCGCGGAGTTGCGAGAGTGGCTCACGGGCTAGCGAAAATATGTAAGCCAAATATAGGTTATTTTTGGCAGATTATATATCTTTACAACACATGTCATATAAGGTCTGTTTTATTCGTCCTTTCTCTATGCTCTTCATCTTATTTCACACCTTTCCTTCTCTCCTTTTCTATTCTTTCCTTTACAGGTGTCTTGATTAAGACTTCTTTTGATATAAGGATATCTTGTTTTCCATGTTATTCTTTATGGGGGTCTATCGGACTCCTTCTTAGTTTTATATAGTGCTCTATACTACTGTTTGCAGTGGATTTTATATCTCTTGAGCAATACCAAAAAGTTATTGTGTGTATGAGACTTTATTCATTGTTGTCATTGATTTTTTCCTATCAATAAAATCTAATTTACTTAAAAAAATAACGCTCCCTGCAGGCGGAGCGGGATCCCTGGGCAGTGTAGCTGCTGTGCTGGTTGTCGTGGTAGCAGCTCTGTGGATTAACTTAATAGAATAAGACACCGGAGGCTTGCTGACTCTGTACGGGGACGTTACTGGCAACAGTTCTTAGCAGTTCAGGTACACAGTTGCACAGTCTTTGCGGGTAGCTGGCCAGGTAGTCATTGGGGAGAATAAAGTCTCTTTGAGGCTCCCAGAGTGTTCCTTCCATAGTACCTTCACTGTCCTCTGTGTCTTTGTTTGCACCTCCTTACTATTCTTGCGCTGTCCTGCAAAAGCCACTTGTTTACCAGGCCTGTTGGGTGCTATGAGATTACCCTTCTGCTCTAAGGGGCTCAACCCGATTTAGTGCTCCTGGTGAGGCTGCACATTCTGGATGAGGTCGGGGCTGCTTGGCAAACATTGTGACCCACCGGTATTGACAGCTCAGGGTTAAACTCGCCTGCACCGTGACTCGGTACCCAGTTGTGGGCTAGGATTCCCTCGGACTGTGGAAAAGGTCTGGCACTGGGTCTCCTCCCGTCTGGGTCGCCACTCCTTTTGGGCGCCCTCCCTGTGGTGTCCATCTATGACTTGTTCCTTGCTTCCAACAACTACTCTGCAGACTCACTGTCTCGTTCCCGCTTCTTCTATCCTAACTCTCCTCTCACTGGGAACGGTTACCCTGGTAACAGGTGGCCAATTGGTCTCCTACGTTAGACGTAGGGATGCTGGGATAAGAGCCTCAGGTTAACTTTACACTCCCCAATGACAAGCATACCGCACACTCAGTTATGGGTGCAGTACCCCTACTGTGGCGCACTGACCAGTGGGGTGCCACTGCTATAAATCTGAAAAAACACTAGTGCATGCCCTCAACATCTGCCACCTCAACTACTGCAACTTCCTGCTCTGTGGCATGCCTTCTAACACACTTAAACCCTTAAAATATATCTTAAACTCTGCTGCCCGACTAATCCAGAAACCTAAACTTTGCTGCCCGACTAATCCAGAAGCTAGTTAGCATCCATCAATTGCATATCAGTAGTCACCTGACTGTTCAAATTGTATAAGATATGTATAGGAGGAGGTGCTAAACTCAACTATGGCTGCAAGAAAACCTACATTCACCTCTAGATTTATAGACCATTTTCTGTTGAGGGTGGATATGGGCTAATATGGTTTTAAGCCAGCAGAGTGATCCTCAAACGTCCAAATTTCAAGACATAACTTTAAATTACTTTAATAATAATTTAATTAAATATAAAAAATAGCTCTTTTCCAGTATATTAAAGACTCTTAAAACTATTATGGTACCTTTACACGCCACCACAGAAAGGTAGAAACCACCAGGCATCAGACACAATTGTGCCTGTTGCCTTGAAAAAACCGTGAAGTGGCGGCGTGTAATTCAGGATTTTCATTCCTGTGTCTTGCAGTGCCTTCAGATACCTGTGTCTGGGCCGTGATGAAAAACAAGAAGGCACAATCCCTATGGTGGCGGCGTATAATCGGGGCACAGGCAAGGTATTTGCGTGCCCTAGTGAATTCCCTGGGGCGTGCCACAGCGTCATGTATACCACGCCCCATCAGCTATCATTGGTGGGGGCTTCTGTGTAACCATTGGCTGTCCCTGCACAGGGCGCCATATTTAACGAGCTGACCAGTCACACTACACATTTGCAATAGCGTCATGTATTATCCAGCCTTCCTGCACTGGCTGGCCAATCATGATGCTTTTGCATTGTCTAATCACCGTACGAGCGTCACGTAATACACAAGTCTGTCACGCCTATGTACTTGCGGCGCGTAAGATGAACGCCCATATTCCCTTGTGGCAGCGGCATGTAAATCAGGGAAGGTACTCCACAGAAGGTAACCCGTGGAGCACTTTGTGGCGGCGTGTATATGCGGCATCGGCAACCGTTAGCAACAGTTAAAAATGCGCGCGTGCACGTGCGTTGCCTACCTGTTGCTACCCTCTGGCGGCGTGTAAAGGTACCATTAATGGTACCTTTACACACCGCCACAGAGGGTAGCAACAGGTAGGCACCGCACGTGCACACGCGCGTTTGCAACGGTTGCTAACGGTGCCTGATGCCACAAATACACGCCGCCACAAGGTGCTTCACAGAAGGTATTTTCGTTCCCCGGAAGTGCCGACGGGTGCCGCAGGTTACCTTCTGTGGAGCACCTTCCCTGATTTACACGCCCCTACCACAAGGGAATCTGGGCGTACATAGGCGTGTATTACGCGACGCTCGTACGGTGATTGAACAATGCAATAACATCATGATTGGCCAGCCAGCGCAGGAAGGCTGGCTAATACATGACGCTATTGCAAATGTGTATTGTGACTGGTCAACTCGTTAAATATGCCGCCCTGTGCAGGGACAGCCAATGGGTACACAGTAGCCCCCACCAATGATAGCTGATGGGGCGTGGTATACATGACGCTGTGGCACACCCCAGGGAACTCAAATACCGTGCCTGTGCCCTGATTACACGCCGCCACCATAGGGATTATGCCTGCTTGTTTTTGAGCATGGCTGAAACACAGGTATTCAAAGACACAGGAAGAAACTTCCTGAATTACACGCTGCCACTTCGCGGTGTTTTGAAGGTAAAAGGTACAATTGTGTCCGGTACCTGCCGGTTTCTACCTTTCAGTGGTGGCGTGTAAAGGTACCATTAGGTATAAAGTTGATTTTTAATGGAATTATGCAGTTGAGAGAAGAATCAATAGTTTTATAAATAATTTTTCATACTAAAGAGAGGATGGCTATTAATATTATATGAGACTTGTAACCAGCTAATCCATGTTGTTGATTCAGTAGGGTTAAACTCTGATCAGCTTTCTTTTGGGTTTGAGAATATATATTATTTTCAGAATACATTATGCGACGCTAGTCACTGCTTATAGCTAGGGTATGACACAGTCACTACTTAAAGGATTATATACAGCAGGGAAGTCAGGTAAAACTCGTAGAATTTAGTAAGTAGACAGAGACGTAGTCATGCAATGGTATAAGGTCAGGTTACCAATAGATGATGATTCAAGGAGTCAACAGATAAGTGAAAAGAAAGGAGATTGGGAGCGCATGTGAAGAACCATCTGTGAAGATTAATTAGCCAGCGGCCAAATGGCCACTCACTAGGGTGGTTGTGCACGCCGTGCACAACTTTGGTAGAAGGACTATTGATTATCCTTCTCCTTGGAGGTGTTCTGTGGTGCTGCTGGCCGCAGACACCGCCATTCCCGGGGAACTTCCTGTTTGGTCACGTGACTGGACAAAACCCAGAAATATGTCACCGCAGGTCCTAAAGCTGTATTCAGCGGTGTTTAGCGTTCATGACCAGCCAAGTCCTGTGAGCTGCGACTTAATATTAATATTTCTAAGATCCAGAGCAGCTCCTGCCAATTACCCCTAAGGGGATGAGGTAGCACCAAGTGAAATATCGATCTATGGAGCACCTGATGAAGGCAGCACTCTGCTGCTGAAACGCATTGTGACCTATGTAAGGGTTAATAAAAACCGCTGTTATTATAACATTGATCCCTCTTATTTCTAACCCTTAAGGCCGTGTCACACGTGTCAATGTCCTAAGCGACATCGCCGAAAAGTGACGCATCAGCGATGTCGCTAGCGATATCGCAAGTGCGTCGTGCTGTGTGACAGCGCGACGCATCTGCGATTTATCGCTGGTCGCAGGTTGACAGGTTTATGAACATGTTCATAAACCTGTCAATCTGCAACCAGCTATTAGGCTGGATCGCGCCTTCTGACACCGCAATAGCGATGTTGACGGCGATTCAGCCTATTCCGCAGCAATGCTGCGGATCGCTCGCTGGGTTGATCCCAGCCCAGCGAGCGATGGCTCCGCTCGCATCGCTGCGGTGTCACCGGCAACATCCTGCCGTGTGACACCAAGGCTGCGATGTCGGAAGCGACCGGGCACCCGCACATCGCTTCCGACATCGCAGCCTTGGTTGACACGTGTGACGGGGCCATAACGCTCCATAGACCGATATTTCACTTTGTGAAGGAGTCAACAGAGGCATATTCAGCTCATGGTCCAGGGGTCAAAATACCAGCAGATCACAACTAATACAGACAGCAGACAAAAGGGAAATCCAACAACCGTCTGATAACAGTATGATAACAGAGATCAGCAAAAGAAAGACACAGGAATTCAGGTCAAAAAACACTTGACATACAATGTATGACTGGAATGACTCTGGGAGAGGTTACTCAGTAAAATAGTAGAGAAATCATAGGAAAAATGTAACACTTGATCAACCCAGCACCTCCCAGACCCAGAATGGAAGCCTGTCAATTAACTGCTGACAGACCAGCACACCAAAATCCAAACACAGCAATATATCTTATTGTGTCCGAGACACACTGCACAGAGAAATCGTGACAATATACCGTAATATTTTTATTACTTAGTTTAAAAGTTAGTTGTATTATTTTCTTGGAAAATTTATATTATGCTGCTACAGGAGAAGTTTGGAAACTTCAAACATTTTTTTTTGCATATTAAAAAACGGCTAAAACAATAATGGTAAAGACTGACACAACGACCAATCACTGATGGAAATCTGATCCGACACACGAATAAAAATCTGAAGGTCCTTTCTTCATGTTTTTACATGTGTGCAAAAAATGAGAAGTAAAACTTGTAATAGAGTAGATTGAGTAATATTAGAGTATCTCTAAGTTTGCATTTGTAGTGGATGCAACCTTACTCAATATAAAGTACTGTACACATTAATCATGTTCTTGAGTTACTTGCATCTATGACAGAACTAAACTTTACACTGCAGAAAAATATCACCTTGATAACTTTTCTAGGTCTACATAATTAACCGTATGGGAAAAATGTCATTGGGAACTAGGGATCTTCCATTAATCAAAGGGCTTTATGGTTAACAGTGTAATGTATGTTTGAGACTAAAAACATGATTCCCGGCTTAAGGTAAATGTCTAACTCTAACCTTCAGCATCATTTTGTACTTTTTTTTCTCTTAATAGGTCCATGTTCTAATTATTATTCTCTGTATACTATACTAATTATATATATACGCACCCCCACTTTGCTCCCAAAGTTTTTGGGGAAAAGTGCATCTTATAGTACAAAAAGTAAGGTACATCATTTTGTGGAACAACTTCAAGGGTGCCGACACTTTGAGCCTTGATCCACCTACCTACAGGTGCATCTCATAGAATTAGAACATCATCAAAAAAGGTTATTTATTTCAGTAATTCAATACATAAAGTGAAACGCATATATAGTGTCCTTACAAACAGAGTGATCTATTATAGGTTAGTTGTATAGCGATTCAACCTGTTTTCAAATCTTTTATAAGAAAACTAATTTTATTTCACATTTGGGAGCAATAGAAGAAAAACCAACACAAGATTAAAAACATTTAAAATGCGGCATACATATCCATATACAGAAAGCAATACAGGTATATATTGGAAAACCCACTCAAGAGGAGCCTAGTTCACTGATTGGTATAGACAAAGATTTTTATATCAGACAAAATTCAATAGTCCATCAGCTAGGTTACATCATCCCCTTCTCAGAAGTTATTATTAGCGATGAGCGAGTACTAAAATGCTCGGGATGCTCGGCCCGAGTACCGAGCCCAATGTTATCCTATGGGAGACCCGAGTATTTTTATGAAATGACTGCCGGCAGCATGTAGAAACCCTAAAAATGTCACAAAAGTCTCAGAAGAGTGCTCAAATGACATGGCAACACCATGGGGAAGACACCTGGAAGCATTTCTCACTCAAAAGTCACAGCTGTGAACAATGTTGTCCGAGTTTCACGCCAATTTTACGGAGTCACCAGAAAACCTTCCAAAATGACACCAAAATGAATATTTAGGGTGGAAATGTTAAGGGCACATACCCAATAGTGAGATACAGCTGGTGTATGTTACTTTTTGTGATTACATGAAAGATTTTACGTGAAAACATTGTGCGGCACTCCGATGACCCTGAGAAGCGACGTACATGAAGCCCTGTCTTGACATAATGTGCCCATTTTGAGGAACTGGGTCTATTGTAGTATTTTCCTTTGCCAGGGCAGTCCAAAATTGGGAGGTTCACCAATGCCCCTGGATAGAGACGTGCATGAGGGTCTGTAAACCTGAAGTGGGTGTGTTGTAGTATAGCCCTTTGGCAGGGCAGCCAAAAATTGGGAGGCTCCACATTGTCCCAGGATAGAGACGTGCAGGAGGGCCTGTAAACCTGAAGTGGGTGTATTGTAGCATAGCCCTTTGGCAGGGCAGCCAAAAATTGGGAGGCTCCACATTGTCCCAGGATAGAGACGTGCAGGAGAGCCTGTAAACCTGAAGTGGGTGTATTGTAGTATAGAACTTTGGCAGGGCGGCCAAAAATTGGGAGGCTCCACATTGTCCCTGGATAGAGACGTGCAGGAGGGCCTCAAAACATTTTTTCCATTGAAAAGGAGCGGGTACCCTGTCGTTGTAGTGCCCATTCTAAAAGAATGGGTGTAAAAATTTACCACTGGGGGTATACCTGAAACAACAGCCTAACTATTGTAACGGTCATCATGGTGGCACATGAGGAGAAGGAGGAGCAGTCCAGCGATTAGCCAAGGAAGAGGAAGACAACGTGGTGGATGATCCAGTAGCTGACCCAACCTGGCAGGAGGATATGCAGAGCGAGGACGGCAGTGCTCAGGGGGAGGGAGGCGTAGCATCCCAACAGGCAGTACGAAGCAGGGTCGTGTCCGCAGGCAGAAGGCAGGCAACCGTTCCCCGGAACAACAACACAACACAAGGTGCCTGTGCAAATGTTAGGTCTTCTCGAGTCTGGCAGTTTTTTAAGTTGGCTCCAGATGACTCTAAAAAGGCCATTTGCAACACCTGCCATGCCAGCATCAGCAGGGGTACGAAAACTAGCAGCCTGACCACCACCAGCATGATCAGGCACATGTCAGCCAAGCACCCGACTTTGTGGGAAGTAGAACAGAGTCGAGGAGCGGTGCTTGCTGATGTCACTGCTACGTCTTCTCGTGTTGTGCATGCGAGCCAATCCCCTGTCCATGCTGGCCGCGAACAAGCCTCCGGCCCTGCACCTGAAGTTGCCCACGCACAAATAACACCACCATCAAGCACGTCCTTGTCCCAGCGCAGCGTTCAATTATCCATTCAGCAAACCTTTGAACGCAAGCGCAAATACGCTACCAGCGCCCCACATGCCACAGTCCTAAATTGTCACATTTCGCGACTCATAGCGCTAGAAATGTTCCCTTTCCGGCTGGTGGAGACGGAAGCATTCCGCGACCTGATGGCAGTTGCTGTCGCACGTTACTCGGTCCCCAGCCGCCACTATTTCTCCAGATGTGCCGTCCCTGCATTGCATAACCACGTGTCCCAAAGCATCACACGTGCCCTGAACAACGCTGTTTCAGCCAAAGTCCACCTAACCACAGACACGTGGACAAGTGCTTGTGGGCAAGGCCGCTACATCTCCTTGACGGCACACTGGGTTAATATTGTGGAAGCTGGGACCCAGTCTGATCAGGGACGGAACACGTCCTTCCCACACCAAGGATTGGAGGCCCTACCTCTGTCAGGGTTTCACCGACACTCTACAGCTCCGGAATGTCATGCTCCTCAGCCTT